>OX940988.1:27511015-27730222 GCA_954871275.1 Leptopterna dolabrata
TTTCATGAAATAATCTTGAACAAGGTGAAGGAAATGTTTGGTAATAGTAGGTAAACCAGAAAATGTTGAATTCTCGATGAACTTGCCGTGTTTTGACGATTTGGTGGGGTATTTCCATATGATTTTCTCGATTGCCTCTTCAGGCAGATGCCAAGTTATGAGCAAGTCACGCACTTCACCAGCCTGGGACATTGCTACAAACAAAAACCACACCGGGCGTATATATGGTGCAATACTCACAATGTTTAACTGGTTTATGGAGGTTTGGAAACTCGCAAAGACAACACACAACCAACTCGTTACCACTGACTGGAATCTGGTGTGAATGGAATGCATGGAAGACCGACACGACTTGCACAAATGCTGAGAATGCACTGATACTGGTTGGGAGCGCTTGCTCATTATATAGGGTCATTCCCCTCCTCCGCCTAAGTTGATAGAGGTATGATTGTGTGCAGGCTCGTACTCTATCAAAACACTATAAGAAAACTATCACAGTATAGGGTATTGAAAGTGTGCAACTCAGTGCACTATTATCATCTATAAGAACACTCTTCAGAGTATTTTCGTACAAATAGATTTATCTCTCACTTACCTCATCCATCCTACTGGATCACGTGAGGGAAATCTTCATTGGAGTGGCACAAAAATGAGAAGGAAATCATGAACACAAATTTCAACACTTTTCACATTAGCAAACGCTGACTCAGATCCATCCCGACTTTATATGGTCAGTTTATCTATATTTTCCAGACCATAAATAAATGTAGTTATGCTTCCTGAAATCACCTTCAAGCACATATATGTCCATATTTTTATAGGAATATCAAGTGTTCCACTCAAAACCACCAAAACCTACCAATATACCAATACAAAAATTCGATGTTCAGATATAAATTATCAGATCCAAAAGAAACTCTTTCAAACACTATCAACCGAAGGCTATCAAAACCCCATCAGGTCACTATGAGATCTCCATCAAAACACTATCAACAACCTATCAGAACGCTATCAGGCAATGGTGTATCTATCAAAAACCTACCACAAGTTATCCTGTGATAGACCAGCACTACAGGATTTTTGATAGAGACACCCCTTCATCTATTACAATTTAAATTTTACAACATTTCTACCCCATTTTTCGTACTTCTCAACACTTCTTCGACCATATTATGCACATACAGATTTGAAAAATGGGAAATAATAATACATTTCACATTTTCAAACTTTTTTAAACAATATCCGCTTCCCTAATCCGCTCAAACTGTTCTCTCTTCTCAATATTAATTGTTCAGGTCCACTTGTTTTCAATGGCCATGCACTGGAGAGTTAGGCTCCCATAATTGTCCATCAAATAAGCTATATATAAATAAACTTCATTCAACAATCTGGGTTCTAACTTGAGCAACTTTGGTAGATATAATGTCCTGCTCAGATAGTTCTCTCACCTCAACATTCATTGTTCAGTTTCACTTGTTTTCGACGCCCAACCACTGGGGAGTTAGTACATCATTATTATCAATCAAATAAACAATAAATAAACTTATTTACGCTACTTATCACCTTCGAGCAGACATGTCCGTATTTCTGTAGGAATGTGAAGTGTTTCATTCCAAACCACCAAAACCCATAACCTCCTCACTATGATATTGAATTGATTACAAAAATTTGATATTAGGATGTAAATTAGCAAATCCGAAAGTTACTCTTTCAAACACTATCAACCGAAGGCTATCAAAACCCTATAAGTTCACTATGAGTTCTCCATCAGAAGACTATCAACAACCTATCAGAACACTATCAGGCAATGGCGTATCTATCAAAAACCTATCACAAATTATCCTGTGATAGACCAGCACTACAGGATTTTTGATAGAGACACCCCTTCATCTATTACAATTTAAATTTTACAACATTTCTACCCCATTTTTCGTACTTCTCAACACTTCTTCGACCATATTATGCACATACAGATTTGAAAAATGGGAAATAATAATACATTTCACATTTTCAAACTTTTTTAAACAATATCCGCTTCCCTAATCCGCTCAAACTGTTCTCTCTTCTCAATATTAATTGTTCAGGTCCACTTGTTTTCAATGGCCATGCACTGGAGAGTTAGGCTCCCATAATTGTCCATCAAATAAGCTATATATAAATAAACTTCATTCAACAATCTGGGTTCTAACTTGAGCAACTTTGGTAGATATAATGTCCTGCTCAGATAGTTCTCTCACCTCAACATTCATTGTTCAGTTTCACTTGTTTTCGACGCCCAACCACTGGGGAGTTAGTACATCATTATTATCAATCAAATAAACAATAAATAAACTTATTTACGCTACTTATCACCTTCGAGCAGACATGTCAGTATTTCTGTAGGAATGTGAAGTGTTTCATTCCAAACCACCAAAACCCATAACCTCCTCACTGTGATATTGAATTGATTACAAAAATTTGATATTAGGATATAAATTAGCAAATCCGAAAGTTACTCTTTCAAACACTATCAACCGAAGGCTATCAAAACCCTATCAGTTCACTATGAGTTCTCCATCAAAAGACTATCAAAAACCTATCAGAACGCTATCAGGCAATGGTGTATCTATCAAAAACCTATCATGAGTTATCTTGTTATAGACCAGCACTACAGGATTTTTGATAGAGACACCCCTTCATGCATTACAGTTTAAATTTTACAACATCTCTACCCGATTTTTCGTACTTCTCAACACTTCTCGACTATATTATGCACATATAGATGTGAAAAATGGGAAATGATAATACATTCCACATTTTCAAACTTTTTGAAACAATCTGGGTTCGAAGAGGAACTTCCGTAATATCCCGCTCAAACTGTTCTCTCTTCTCAATATTAATTGTTCAGTTTCACTTGTTTTCAATGGCCATGCACTGTAGAGTTAGGCTCCCATACTTGTCCATCAAATAAGCTATATATAAATAAACTTCTTTCGACAATCTGGGTTCCAACTTGAGCAACTTTGGTAGATAATGTCCTGCTCAGATAGTTCTCTCACCTCAACATTCATTGCTCAGTTTCTCTTGTTTCCGACGCCCTACCACTGGGGAATTAGTACATCATTATTATCAATCAAATAAACAATAAATAAACTTATTTACGCTACTTATCACCTTCGAGCAGATATGTCCGTATTTCTGTAGGAATATGAAGTGTTTCATTCCAAACCACCAAAACCCAAAACCTCCTCACTGTGATATTGAATTGATTGCAAAAATTTGATATTAGGATATAAATTAGCCAATCCGAAAGATACTCTTTCAAACACTATCAACCAAAGGCTATCAAAACCCTATAAGTTCACTATGAGTTCTCCATCAAAAGACTATCAACAACCTATCAGAACACTATCAGGCAATGGCGTATCTATCAAAAACCTATCACAAGTAATCCTGTGATAGACCAGCACTACAGGATTTTTTATAGAGGCACCCCTTCATATAATGAATTTTAAATTTTACATACCTCCACCCTGTTTGTCATACTTTAACGCTTTCTCAACCAAGTTATGGACATACAGATTGGTTTCAACTTTCTTTAATCTTTCGAGATGGTTAGGGGTAGGACTGGTTCCAAACCATTGAAATTTTCCTAAACCTTCATTTGATGATACCTGGAGTACAAAACTTATATTCGGTTATAAATTTGCAAATCCGAAAGAAACTCTTTCGAACACTATCAACCGAGGGCTATCAAAACCCTATCAGTTCACTATGAGTTTTCCGTCAAAATACTATCAACAACCTATCTGAACGCCATCAGGCAATGGGGTATCTATCAAAAACCTATCACAAGTTATTCTGTGATAGACCAGCACTACATGATTTTTGATAGAGGCACTTTTGACATTTTTGATATAATGAAATTTAAATTTTACATACCTCCACCCTGTTTGTCATACTTCAACGCTTTCTCAACCAAGTTATGGACATACAGATCGGTTTTAACTTTCTTTAATGTTTCGGGATGGTTAGGGGTAGGATTGGTTCTAAACTATTGAAATGTTCCTAAACCTTCATGTGATGATACCTGGAGTGCAAAATTTGATATTCGGATATAAAATGGCAAATCCGAAAGAAACTCTTTCTAACACTATCAACCGAGGGGTATCAAAACCCTATCAGTTCACTATGAGTTCTCCATCAAAACACTATCAACAACCTATCAGAACGCTACCAGCCAATGGCATATCTATCTGAAACCTATCACAAGTTATCCTGTGATAGACCAGCACTACAGGATTTTTGATAGAGACACCCCTTCATATTATAAAATTTAAATTTTACAAACCTCTACTCTGTTTTTCATACTTTAATGCTTTCTCGACCAGATTATAGACAGACAAACTGGTTTCAACTGACTTCTCTCAACTGGCTAGGATTGGTTCCAAACCATTGAAATGTACCTAAACCTTCATGTGATGATACCTTGAGTACGAAATTTGATATTCGGATATAAATTACCAAATATGAACTATACTCTTTCAAACACTATCAACCAAAGGCTATCAAAGCCCTATGAGTTCACTATGAGTGCTCCATCAAACAACTATCAACAACCTATCAGAACACTATCAGCCAATTGCATATCTATCAATAACCTATCACACCTAATGCTGTGATAGACACATATCATTCTATAAATTAAAGTTCGTGCCTATCAAAAACCTATACCATTACTATCACAGGTTTCGGTATTTGAAAATGTCAAATTGGCTTTTTGTACGTATGTACGTACCCATTTTTAATTGTTGAGGAGTATTCGACTCATCATTCCAATGATGGAATCCGACGACTTCCTAAGAATGGGCTTTGCAGATATTACAGGTGGTACCTCAGGTACTGCGGCATTCCCCTGCATAGTCAGCTGAATAACTGCTGTCCAGTGCAGGAATGTATTAGTCCAGAAGGAGACCTATCCTTTATCTGCTAATCTGATTTTGGGCAAAAGCATTGTAATAGCATTTTTATAGTGTTACAATATATCGTACCTACCTACCAAAACTGCATCCTGTGAATGCATACAGGCTGTGCAATGTGCAGTGAAAGGAATAATGTAGTCCCTGTTTTCATTGGATAGAATCATATACGTTATAGTGTTCTCATGGTTGTCTGACAAGCTGACAGAACACTGACGCACTCTTCTCTGCAACATTTATAGCATGAAGGCTGTTGATTTTCATCAAACGGAATAGTTCTATATTCTCCACTGAAGACAATGTTTTAAGAAGGCTGATCTTTTAATAGGATGAAGTATTCCCATCTATAATTTTCGAATGGCGATAGTGTTTTCATGGTATGTATGACCATCATTTTGGTAGTTCGAAATATTTCCATCTATCATCTTCCAATAGAGATAGTGTTTTCATGGTATCAGAGCTGATCATTTGATAGTATGAAATATTTTCATCTATCATTCTCATCTAATGATAGCGTTTTGATAGTAACCATGTTGAGCTTTTAATAGAAGTGAAAAATGCCATCTACCATACTCATCCAATGATAGCCTTTTGATAGAACTGTATCTATAAAAACGCTATTACAACGCTATCATTACCCTATAAGAACACTATCTCCTTCTTCACTAGTCTAAAAAAAAAAAAATCCCCCCCCCCCCCATTGGAGGAGTAGGGATTTTTACAGTGCCACATTTATAGCATGAAGGCTGTTGATTTCATCAAATGGAATATTTCTATCATCCTTCACTGAAGGTAATGTTCTAAAAAGGCTGATCATTTAATAGGGTGAAATGTTCCTATCTATATTTTCCAATGATAGATGATTTCTATGATTTTCCAATCATTTTGATAGTTTGGTATATTCCTATCTATCGTCTTCCAACTAGACGTCTCGTCTATGGTATCAAAGCTGATCACTGTGAAATATTTTCATCTATCATTCTCATCTAATGATAGCGTATGTTGAGCTTTTGATAGAGGTGAAAAATTCCATCTATCACACTCATCCAGTGATAGCCTTTTCATAGTAACCATGTAGAGATTTTGATAGAGATGAAAAATTCCCTCTATCATTCTCATCCTACGATAGCCTTTTGATAGTAACCAGGTTGAGCTTCTGATAGAGGTGAAAAATTTTATCTATCATTCTCACCCAATGATAGCCTTTCGATAGTTCTTCAGAAAGAGATGAAAAATGCTATCTATCACTCTCATTGCATGATAGTTTTTCGATGGTGTATTTGCCGCATTTTTGATAAAGATGAAAAGTGCTGTCTATCATTCTGTATGAGTGAAAGATTTTTGATAGTGAACAGGCCGCATTCTTGAGAGACGTGAAAGATGCTATCTATCATTCTCATCATGTGATAGTCTTTTGATAGTGATCAGGCCGCAATTTTGATAGAGTTTTTTCTTTCACTCTTTCACTGCCACATTTTGATAGGTTTCTGATAGGTCAGATATATCGGATTGATAGGTATCTGATAGAATGGGATGTCAACTACTATCACTTAAGGATGTTTCATCCATGTTGTTAGACTTTTGATAGCATGCAAAACCAAGTGATAGGTTCCCGATAGATGAGTTTTGTCATGTGATAGTTATCTGATAGGTGCCTCATAGTTGTCTGATAGTGTGCCACTTGAGGGCAAACTGGGCCACGGAGGAGGAACCCTTTGATAGGGAACTGATAGGAAACCGATAGTGGGTATGTTCATCTATCACTGAGATAGTGTGCAGTGATAGTGTATTTTTCTCAGTGCCGTTTTCTGTGGACAGTACCCTCGAGCTCCCTCCAGGACAGCCCTAAATGGGGTACTGGTGCCGGCTCGGGAATTAAAATGTCATACTAACGCGTGGAGTTCAATAATTGAATAATTAATTATTTGTAGTTATTCATGAAGCATAAGGTAAATAATAAACCGTTGTGTGATAATTTACCTGTATAGATGCCCCTTCTGCGTAGATAGTATAATAAGCCGTTGTCTGATAATTTGCCGTTGTCTAATAATTTACCATTGTGTAATAATTTATAATTTACCTTTGTGTAATAATGTACCGTTGTATAATAATTTACCCAGTATTTTACTTCACCGTTTGTTCAAGTTGCAAAAGTACGTCTATCAACAAAATCCAAAACAGCCATCATTTCTCAAATGGGATAATATCACAGAACAACCAGCTCGACTTCATACAGCCATCCGTGATTATAATCAGGTGCACCGTAGCAATGATATTTGGCTGAATGTATGCAATTTGATTCACCCTCCTGTTGACAAAGCCTGTCTGTGCGAACTTCGGGACCTTACTGTGAACGAACGGCTGGACATACAGTGCTCCAGGTAGTCTCAAAAAACTCCCAAGTTCAAGAACTATTTAAAACGGCGTCCTGGAGATTTTACCCCCTATTTTTCACCCCTTAGGGATGTCTGACATTAACAACGAGCTTCGCGGACCAACTAGACCCCAAATGGGACCTACAAACCAAATTTCATCTATTTTGGTTCGCGGTGTCTAAGGAAAGTGTGAAGTACGGCGTATGGCGGATGGACAGAAATTTTTTGTTGCATTTTCGGATTCTACAGGTACCTTGAAACGTAAACCGTCAAATTTTGAGGGGGGCTTACAGTTTTTTTTTTCATGCTCGATTCCAAAGGTTCACTATTGAAAATAATAAACCAAAATCGCTCGAGTTCGTAAAACAAGGAAAAATCACAACATAAAATCATAAAAGTAGGAACTAGGAAAGTAACAGCGTGGTAGTAAACATAACCCCAGAAGAACGAAAAAGGAAGAACTTACTTGAAAACCTAAACATGGAATAAATCTCTTCTTCCATGGCCTAAACAGCCGTTGCCAACCTCTCAAGTCCGTCTGTTCGTAGTCACGTCATGAAGCGTGGTGAGTTTAGAGTAAAAACACGTAGATCTCAACAAATCGTGTTTCTTCTTTCCTTGCCGCGAGCCGCAAGTGCCGAGTGTGCACGAAAGGATCGAAGTCGCCTTCGGCCTTCTTCCCCGAGACGTAAGTCAAATCAGCCAGTTATTTCGAATTTTATTTTTTGTGCCAACTGCAAATGGGCCCATTCTGTCTTGTACCTGCTGTGTGCGCCGAGGAAGTGGCCACTCGACTGAAACCCCCCCAGCATTCACCCAAAAAGCTAGCGGTGGATGCACTAAAAAAAGTAGGGCAACGGACACGACCGAGGCGACGTTACTAGGGAACCTCTAAAAGACGTAAAAAGGTCTCCACAAAGGGGTCGCCAACGTGAAAGATACTGCGGGGGCGTGTGATGCTTGGAGGCGGATTTTGGAACCCGTTGTAGGAAGTATGACCGTCGCCTCCGCGACTCCTCTTGTCTATTCATCTGCCTCCTGCACCATCGGACCTCTGCCGCCTCGGATACCGCCCCCGAACAGCCTCGTGCAATTTTAACAACCCATTACGTTTCCGCGCATACGACCGTTTCCCCTCCTGTTCCTGCCTTAGTTCAGTTTTGGAAGCCGAAAACCCTCCAGACCTCTTTCCCCAGACTCAATTGCCGTTGAATTTTTAACGTCAACCTTTTCCCCTCTCATGTCCGTCTCTTTTCCAAGAGACTCGGGGATCCTATAAAATTGGGAAGCGTTCGATCCCGTTGAAGGGTTGAGAGGAATGAAAGCCCGCGATGTTTCGATACAGTGAGTAGAACGCAAATATCAATTCCATACGATTTTCGTATAACCGAACCTATGTTTAGGACGCTGCCTACTGATAAATATTATCTTGGAGCATATTCATTCTTGATTTGCTAACCGTTACACTGGTTATGTAGCTTACCATATAGAATGTTTGTTTTGGCAAAAGACAGAGAAAAAGACAGTATACAAAAATACAGAAAAATACAGTGCGTTGATAGAAAAAGTGTAACCAAACTTAACTTCTAACTTAAAATATGCATAGAGAATTGCAAAAATAAAGATGAACGTAGCAATGAAAATTAACTGAAATTATTTTGGGGTGAGGGATTCTGTCATTGCCCACCATGAGAATAAGTTCATCAGAACTTGTGCTCTCAGGTGGAGTTCATTCATACCTCTACGATACAATAAATTATTTGTATAAAAAATTTCTAGAAAGGCACTCCAGATGCTTAAGATTTTTACCTAATAACTTATTATTATGTATATGAAAGGAAGGGCACGATTGATTGTTTAAAGAACTTAAGGCTTTTGAATTCGGAGATATTTATCCTTTTGTCATAAAAGAAAAACAGTGCTCTGTCAAAGATCATCAGAGCAGACTGGACGCGAATTGGAATATTAAGAAGTAGGAATACCATCTAGCCCTCTTCGATTAAAGATGCTTAATTACACAACCGATGTGTGGTAAATCAACTAGTCAACATTTCCTAGACCAGTGGTTCCGGCTGACTAGAGAGGCAGAAATTTCTAGTTATTCAGCATGATCACATGAGCCAATTTTCGAAGTTTGTGACTCAGCTGTTAATGACTTGACGATTATCATCGAGTTTGACCGTCTGATTCCTGAGAAAGTCGAAGCTCAGTGGCTTCTAGCTCCAAAACCGAATATTCTGACGTATTGACTCCCCAATCCACCGTGGTTCCTGGAATTTGAAATCCTCGTGTTTGAAGTCATGGGATAGGTACATATGATTCTAATACCTGTGGATGAGTGGCGTTGTTTTCGGGATGACTAGAAATTATGGTAAATACTGGAATGCAAATAAATTGTTTGTGAATACATTTTTAAGAATCTTGATTATGAATGGAAAATGGCAGATCAACTACTATTCGCGTTTTATCAAAGAAAATGAAGCGATTGCAGTGGCTCAAAAATTTACAGAACATGAATTTTTAAAATTTTCTTATGTGCAAATCCGTTTCAGAGCATCGGATTTACATTTTTGTATATATTTGTTTTGGGTCACTCCAGACGATATCTGTCTTTGGGTACATGGCAAAAATTCCAAATTTCTTCAAAACGTTCGTATTGCCAAAACAAAGGACGAGTTCGATTATGAGCAATTTAAAAATATTCTAAGTGGGTCAAATTTGAGTTTTCAGGGGTCAAAAATCGGTAAAAACCGCTAAAATCGCGACCAGTTGATATAAAATCATTGAAAATGGTATGGAAGGATGAGTGTAGACTGACCATTTCATGTTTTTCGTACAGAGTAGGGGTCAAAAAAATTTGGATTTTTGGGGGTCAACAATAATTGGTATCAAGGGTATTAATCATTGGTATTAATATTAACATCAGTATTAATTCACCTGACGTTGTGTGGGATGGTGATTCACGACGGAGGAACTATTTCGATGATAAAAATAGTCTTCTCAAAAGGGTGGGTCAAGTTTGACTTTAGAAGTGACTAAAATCACGAAAAAGGTTTAATTTTACGAAACATGATATGGTCTCGCTATATCATCTTTTTACAATAGCTCGAATATGTCTTTGAAAATTCGCTCTTATAGCCACGGTGCACGGCTGTAACTTTTTATTATTATCATTATTAATCTGTTCTGAATGTGTTTGGGCTTATTCTATGTCCGAAATGAGTCTGCCATTTTTTGATCATATTTGAGTTTTGCTGTTCATGGCGAACCCATGATGGCCTCCCCATAATACAGGTGGATAACTAAATTACTGCCAGCACAAATGGCCTCTTTGTTTATTCTATTGATTTATTGTGGAAGTCGAAATCAGGTCAATTGTGGCCCTTGTTTGCAACTGCCCACGCCGGACGGTTATTTAATTCTAACGCGTTGTGTAACATCGTCCGGTTGACGGGGCGATGGTCCGAGCTAATCAGGAAGCACAATGATGAATCTCATTCATCCTGTGGATTGGTTGGTTTCGAACCATGGTTTGAATTCCGACTGATGATCATTTGATAGCCCCGCGGAACAGTAGGTGGCGTCACACATCTGTCAAAACATGACGAAATGCATTATCCAGGGATATTAGAGCATTCTGCCATGGATAACCTACGCGAGTTTCACAGATTTTTTATAGGATAATCACGAACTGTCGAATGGTCAACGAGTCGTCAGTCCAAAAGAATGGTTATCGTGAGGATGTTCAAAATCTTCTTTCCCTGAACAATGCGAGATCCGAGGAATCGTCGCAAACCCCACTCATTTTGGTTACAGGCAGTAAAACTTTAGAAATTATTTTTCCTCATATTCTGACATCATCGAATCTGTTAATTAATCTCAGTAATTGAATAATACAAATGCTAATGATAGATACCTATCAATTTATGCGTTGGGCAGTGGAAAAATAAAACTATTTTCTTTTCCAAATTATGCTTCAAAAAAGTTATTTAAACGTTTAAAAATTTGTTGAAAACTTGTTTTTGACATTTTATGTCTTTACTTTGCTCGAAAATGAAACGCGGGACATGCAACGGAAACAACGTCACGAAAATATTTCTGATTAGATTATAGATTATAGATGATTTTCGCTTACAACCGATTCGTTGCTACGGAACTTTATCTTCGCCAGTTATCATCGTACAAAAATCGTTCACCACTCGTTGGATAGCTCTCGATTTACCTAACCATACTACGTTAACCACTGCGGACTGCGTGGCCAACAAGCTGCGGTATGAGCGTGATTGTTTAAATGAATGTTTACGTACATAATACAGTGGAGTCCGGCTAATCCGAACTAATTGGGAGTGAAGGCTGTTCGGACTAGGTGACCAAAACAATTAAGTACGAAGTACTTGGTGTGGGTGCGGGAGGGGGCGCTAAGACATAAAATGTCCCTCGTGGTTGCGTACTTGTACGGAAGCTGTACCCACCGTTTGTGTTTTAAGTAGTTTTCATTCCACATCAAAAATTTCCCTTCAGAACTTCATTATTTGCGTTTCATTTTGCCATTTTAGGTACCTACTGTTTGTCTTTTTTTTTTTTTTTTTTTTTTTTTTTTTTTTAGAACCAGCTCTCCAACTCTTTTAGCTCTGACTAAATCGGAAAGGTTCAGAAGATTTTTCACATCGAGATTTTAGTGCGTCAAACTACAATTTTGTCGAGTCCGCCGTTTCTTTCAGATCCATCAATTGCCTCTAGTAGACCGTAAAGGCAGATGATACTAAGCTGTATCGAGTTTTGTTCAACAACATCAATCATTTCAACGAGGTCCCGTGGATATACCCAAGAGTCAGGTTCGAAAGGATTTTTGATTCAATGAACTTCTGCTGTTCTGCAGAAAGAGACACTCCACATTCTATTCTTGATCGAATTAGTAGTGGGCGAGATGTCAATACTTTAAATAATATAATTTACATTACCGCCAAAAATATCTTGAGAAACGCCTTAAATTTACGTTAAATATTAGTCTAAAATCGTCGTTCTTCCGCACACAATTTGGGGCCCCTTGGAGCACGAACGATATCTTGGATCTTAGATCGCGGCATCTTGGATTATGAACACATTTTATCTAAAAAGTTTTTTAAATTCTCATGTTTTAATCACTGTTAAAACGGTTGTTTCAAGTAATAACGACTCTGTTACTGCTAAAACAAAAAAAATGTTCAAATTAGTTGGTGAGTAGCGCCAAATTTGTACTGCCGCCACTGTAGTGATAGATAGCGATTTTATCAAGCGGATATCTCGATCGAACTAACTTGATATTCGTTATAAGGTAGCTAGGCTAGGTGGGGGGGGGGGGGGGGGGGGGGGCTTTCCTAGTTCATAAACTGAAAAAAATCGTCTCGCTTCACGACTGCAGTTTTCCCTTCTAAGGCTCGCTTCAAATTTTCTGTACCCTTTCCTAGGAAAAGTTAGCCCGTCGCTGTCAATCTTGGGCGAGAAGACTGTGATATGACGCTCTTTTGTTTCCCTCGAACGCATGGTTACCGGTCCATAGAAAATCAGGTGAACCGATGGAATACGCTGTGACCTGAGTACTTAAGGGTCTCGAATTTTTTCTAGAACTCCCTTCCAAGGACGGTCAGTTGAACAACTCTTCTAGAAAATAACATTTTTTACAAACTTAGTTGGAGAAAAAAACAATGGGCTTTTTATAAACTTAAAAACACGATTTATAAAGCAAAGGAAAAAAGTCTGCCAATTCGACTAGGCAGTACTTATAGCTTCCTAACCTGAATCACATGAAAGTATAGAATAGTTGGGTAGGTTCAGTCAGTGAGCAGGTGGAGTATCCATGCATGATCTTCATACGGGGCTATCTGCGATCCAACCCTCAACATTTCAGCTCTCTGACGACTATTTTTCGCGTAGTTAGGAGCGTTACAAGGAAATGGTCAACATTTCCTGTACCCGCTTGCGCTGGCGAAAGTTACAGTAGGATTCCAATGAAATTCATATGGAACTGTCAAAGTATTATTTCTGATCGACCCTCCAATTTTGAACCCATATGAACAATTTCAGCGGTAAGTTAGTTGTGGGCGTTTCAGGTATTTCACGTTTCTATTGTATTATGTTTTATAGGTTTAACCTTCAAGCCGTCCTGATAGTGTATACATAGTGATTGACGTACTTGGACACACCCAGATTTCTCCATCATTTGTACGCTGCGCCAATCGTGCGAAATCCACATCAGTTTGTTCACTTCGAAAGAGAACCCCCATATTTTTAAATGACCAATTCGTGTTTAACGAAACATTTCATGAAGATTTGACTCATCAATCATTATTTTTTAGCATAATTACCCGGAACCCCTGTTATATCAGGTGTTATTTTTGTGATGTGTTAGTTTGATGTATATTTTAATGCTGATTCGTTCGGTGATATCTCTATAATCTTCGAAATTTCCCAGATACCAGGGGGAAACTGAGAAAAATCGTTATCGGATCAAATACGTATGTCAGCCACCTGCTTAATTCATTTTATTAGATTGTCCTCCTTGTTCACTACTGGACTTGGGACTGACTTCGTCAGTTTAAACTTATCCTTGGAGTTCACACAGCGCACCACTTATCGCATAAAATTCAATGACAAGAATGAAAGAATACCTCGTTTCCACATTCTGTTCACTGTTCCACTCGCTCTGTTTTATTTCCACGCTTGAGACCTCTTTCGCTGTCCCGACCATATCGCCATAACTTAGCTGAAGAGGGCGACCATCAAGGCGTCGAAATATCGCTGTAATAAACCATTCAACAACGGCTGGTGTCGACCCACTGGGCTCTAAGAGATGTCAATACCACTATCATCTCTCCAGTGCCCGCCTGATGAACAGTTCTTTCATTTAATCCAACTCTGGAAAACAGAAACACCTTTATTATTATAGTCTTAGTACAGTTAATGAAAAGGTTTGAGAAACGACAAAAATAAATACCTAAATAAAAACACGAGAGGAAAAAAGTTTTGTAGGCAGAAACTTGAAAGCGGCGTCAGTATCGGAGGAAAACTCGTAAACAGCCTTGTGATTAAAAATGCAATTAGGGAACAGAATTAGTCTGAAGGAGTTGGTTTTTGCGGCCGGTGGGTTGGGACGGGGGAAAAGGTTCTTTATTAATTAAAGCAAACGGGAATAATTAGATTGTAGGACGGAGAAAGCTTCGGTCTTGCTCCTGCCTCGCGCCAAGAACAAGTAGATAATAATCCTTAATTAATGTTATTGTTAGTAGAAGCCAGACTTTCAGCTTGAAGGGTTCTCTTTAGGTTTGTGAGTGGTTTGAAAGAGGGAGTCAAATACATTTTAAGTGATTGATTTTCGTAGCAAGATGTGTTCGTTGAATATTGCGTTATCATATATGTAGAGCTGCTGAGATCGAGGCACATGATTTTCGAACAGGAGGAACAGTCTGGTATCTATCAGAATCTTGAACCTTTCGGCCAATGTCCCCAAACCTCTGGAAACCCGCTTTTGTGTGGGCTGTGCCGCAGTTAATAGATCGGGCGTGGTAGTTGAAGTGCAGAAAGCAAGAAGGCCTCAGTCAAGTCTGGGAAATAGGCGAGGTGAGGTAGAGGCCACAAGGAGAGAGGAGCACTGTCAGGAACTTAGTGAATTGATAGGTTTCAAACCCTTTCAACCATCTCCCTTGACGTAGAGGCCACCTGCCGTTTGCATATTGATGCCGTTTGTTGCTGTAATTGGATGGAAAACCAGGTTGAAAATTGTTCAAAGGGGGGCCCAGTAGGGTTTCACAGTTTGTCGACGTACGGGCCAAAGTACAGGCACTGAACTACATAATGTACATTTGCCTGTGCATTATGACTTGAAGCATTAGTGTCCATATCTATCTAGGAATGGATGTCTATACTTGCCCTCTACAGCGAAAAACGCTGCAAATCCCTGCACAACGGTTTATTATTTTGTACAGAATACCCTCCTGTAACAGATCACAGGTCTCCGTATAGATAACCCTTCTATATAACATATGTACTATTCTACACATATTATGTAGATCGCGGACCTGCGTAGGCTAGTACCTAACCCCGTAATCGTTACTAGGTACCTCCCTAAACCGTTGTGTAATAATTTACCTGTTTAGGTTCCACTTCTACGGAGAAAGAATAATGAACCGTTGTGTAATAATTTGCCCATCAATAATACTTCAACGGTTGTTCAAGTTGCAAAAGTACATATCAACAAAATCCAGCCCCTTCTTGGAAGATTAGCCGTGGTGTAATAATTTACCGTGGTGTAATAATTTACCGTTGTGTAATAATTTGTCGTTGTGTAATAATTTGCCATTATGTAATAATTTACCCTTCAATAATACTTCAACGGTTGTTCAAGTTGCAAAAGTACCTATCAACAAAATCCAGCCCCTTCTGGGTAGATGAGCCGTTGTGTAATAATTTGCCATTGTGTAATAATTTACCCATCAATAATACTTCATCGGTTGTTCAAGTTGCAAAAGTACCTATCAACAAAATCCAGCCGGATCGCACACCCTCCGAATACCTAACCCCGTACTCGTTACTAGGTACCTACCTAAATCACGAGGTAAATGTTGCTAATATAATTCTGTCGATTGCAAACGGTACCTAACAAAAAGAAACGCACATCATTTTTCAAATGAAATAATATCACAGAACAACCAACTCGACTTCATAGGTACCCCACCAATAAAATCGGTTTCACTACCTATCAACAAACTCCAATAGAGCCATCAATTTTCAAATGAAATAATATCACAGAACAACCAACTCGACCTCTTAGGTACCCCACTAATAAAATCGGCGCGTCCCTGGTGACGAGATTTCATCTGTTGTATACAATTTCATTCAAACTGGAGTCGAAAATGCCTGTCGGTGCAAATTTCGGGGCCTTCCTGTGAACGAACAGCTGGACGTACGGTGCTCCGGGTGGTCTTAAAAAACTCGTAAGTTCAAGAACTATTTAAACCCTTAAAAAGATTCACGTAAAAAAAGGTATAGGCGTTTTGAAAATGTCAACCCCTATTTTGAACCCCTTAGAGATGACTGACAGTAACGTCGAGCTTCGAGGACCAACTAGACCCCGAACGGAACCTATAACCCGAATTTCATCAATTTTTTCTTTCATGGTAACTAAGAAAAGTGGCCCGTACGGCGTACGGTGTACGGACAGACAGAAATAATATATTTTTATTGCAGATTTGGATTCTACATACCTTGAAACGTAAACCATCAAATTTTGAGGGGGGGTAAGAATTTTTTTTTTCATGCTCGATTCCAATGGTTCATTATTGAAAATAATAAACCAAAAAGAAGAGCTGCCGCGTGAGATATAAAGAATTTCATCATGCAGAATGGCTATAAGAGCGAATTTTCGAGTAAATCGTGCTATTGTGTGAAAAGATTATAATATTATAGCGAGAAGCCATACATACCACTCGTAAAATGATATAATTTTTTCATGATTTCAGCAATTTTTTACAGATTTTCAAAAAATCAAAATTTGACCCCAAATCTATATGAAAAACAACTGAATTGCATTTGTCTGTCTTTACCCACCCTGATCTACGTGGGTTTTTCGCGGTTTAGCAGGTTTTACCGATTTTTGACACCTAAAAACTCAAATCCCTCTTAGAGTTTTTAGAAATGCTCATGTTCGAACTCATCCTTTTGTTTGGCGATACAAACGGTTAGGCGAAGTTTGGCATTTTTATCATGTACCCAAGGACAGATATCGTCTGTAGTGAGTATATGTACATATATAAATGTACATTTTTGTTAAAATCTAGGGATAAATTCAGGATGCTCTGGAACGGATTTGCCTATAAAATTTTCAAAAATTCATTCGGAAGATTTTGGGCCCATTGCAATAGCTTCATTTTTTGAAAATTCGCTAAAAGAAGAAAAAAAGAGTTCTTGTCATGCAGCATGACCATTGATGAGCGTATTTCCGAACCAGCTTATTGAACATTAAATAAATTTGACAACCCTTGCGCCCAGAGGTTTTTAATTCAACCTTTTTTCTTTTCTTGTTTAGGTATATGATTATTCAATGAACTTATACTCAATTGTTCATTTTACCAAAAATGATTACAATTTATAAAAAATACTGAGAAAAAAGAAAATCATAACTTTTTTTAGCGCATTAATATAATTATTTGGCTATAGAATTAGTCTTCCCGCCTGAAGTCACCGTTTCATACCGTGTTTTGTGTGAACTCGTTGTGTTTTCTGGTGATGTTTTGCTGTTTTTGACAATCAATCATTTAAAAAAAGTCAACTTTTAACCCTCTTTTTCAATAAAAACATTATTGTTGACTAAAGAGATGGTCCTCTTTTGCCTACTAATTTTGTTATTCGAATGTCCGTATTGTCAAATTACCACCTTCCCTAATTTTTCTAAGTTTTTCTAATTTATCCTCATTTTGGGCGTTTTGTAACAGAAGAAAAAAAAAATTGCTAGCATTTTTTTCACAAAGTTTGGAGTTCGAGCCAATTTTCTGAACGTGTTGGGTAGTTGAAGTTGGTTCACCAGTACTTGCACACCACACAAATGGTCATCAACCATGCACTCAGATAGCATACCAAAGCCAGTGGTATATTTGAATAACCTCCATAACTTGACTGAGTTGTACTGATTGTATTCAGTTCCAAAAACACATTTCCTTTGACTCTCAGGAATTCATGGAGGATATCGAATCACAGGTATTTTCCGAATGGCAAGAAAGAACTTTAGTAAGGACTGTCGTATTAAAAATAAAGTTTTGACTCACAAGCCCAAGTTAATTCCGGTGTCCGTGATTTATAAATATAGGATTATCGGGAAATATTGTAGGGAAAACAAGAATATTACGATGATACGGGAAAACTGGTACTTTCGAACCATAATAGTTTAGGCTATTAGTTTCGGCTCTGCCCCACTCTTTTGCATCTGTTTCGAAGAGAAACAACTCTGTGCTCAAGACTGTATATTGTTATCAGAGAATAAAATACTATGCTAAACAAAGTTTTAATGAGGCTCTCTCTCAACATTACCGGTTTCCTGGCTCCGACCCCATTTTCTCAAGTTCCCTCACCCGCCACCAGGGTCGACCCATAACTTCTATTCGAGTTTTGCGTCCCCCCGAAAGGAGGGAAGTTGGGGTGGGGAGTCAGGATGGCATTAGTGCCTTATAATTGTGACACCTTCTTTGAATTTTCGTCTTGAAGGCCCTTAAAAGGGACGAAAAGGAAACTTCTCGGGAGGCGGAAGAACTTCCGTCTAACAAGTGTAAATAGAAACAGCCAAGTCAGCGCCGTCGTCGCTTTCCTTTTAGATGAACGCTCGAACTGATCTTTTTCGTCGGGAAATTTTCCGATTAATATCCGGCTATTATGTGCGTCAGACTTGGTTTTCGTGGTGAAGCTAAACGGGTGAAGGCAACTTGTAAACATTCACGATTTGAGCCGCATCACTCAGACAAAAATAACTTCATGCTTTTCAGCAGAAGTGGCTACACAAATTTTGGACGTTGAATGCCATCCTTCTTACTGGGTTTAGTTTTGTAGCTCGGGAAAACTTTTTAGGTCAAAAAGAAGAGATCCTGCAGAAATTAATGCTTTTTAGGGGAAGTAGATAGTACGAAAAATATGCGTGTGCAAGTGTAGTAGAAGGTGTGTTCGCTGGTAGAGCGCTCAGTGCAAGCGCGTGTGCGAAGATTTGGGACATAGCTTTACTCGACCTTAGCGACTGAAACCGAGCCGAGTTCGTCAGACCTCCGCTAGGGGTAAAACAGCGCTGTTCACTAGGAGCCGAGCCCGCTCAAATTTAATTCAAACCACGCCAGTTTGCTATATACCTACGTATTATTGCAGTACTAAAAGGTACCAACAGAAAATGTTAATTTGACATCTTGAGAAAATCTCCCGCCAGATCATCTCATTGATCTCTCCGGTACCTACCTATTATCTGGCGGACAAATATTCGAATTTTGTCTGGGTAATCAATTTTGCGGCTACAGTTTTCTCATGGTTTTTAGTTAGATAAAAACATTAGTAGCTATATTTCTAGGTATGTACAACTTCGTTGGTTCCTATCACCCAGAAATTGTTCACAACTCGTTGGAGAGATGTCAGATAACAGATGGACAGATCACAGATAACTCAAGGAGGAGTTCCTACCGCTACCTACCTATAATTACAGTATTGATAAGTACCGACAGACAATATATTAATTTGATTTCTCTCGAAATATCTCTCTAACGCATGTCACTGATCTGTCCTGTATTATAATCTCTGGCAGATAAATACTCGAATTTTGTTTTGGTAATCAATTTTGCGGCAACAATTTTCCTTTGGTTTTCACTTAGATAGAACTACTAATAGCTATATTATCGGTATGTACAACTTCGTTCGTTTTTACCGCCCGGAAATTGTTCACAACTCGTTGGAGAGATGTCAGATAACAGACAGATCACAGATAAGTCGAGGAGGAGTTCCTACCGCTACCTACCTTTAATTACAGTATTGATAAGTACATACAGGCAGTATATTAATTCGACTTCTCTCGAAATCTCTCTCAAATGCATCTCGCTGATCTGTCATGTACCTACCTACATAATCTGGCGGACAAATACTCGAATTTTGTTACGGTAATAAATTTTGAGGCAATATTTTCTAATGGCTTTCACTTAGCTTCCATTAGTTGCTATATTCGTAGGTACGTACAACTTCGTTGGTTTTTGTCGCACAGAAATGTTCACAACTGGTTGAAGAGATCTCAGATAACAGATTGGAAGAGAGATAACAGATAGGCTAAGCTGAGGAGAAGCTCCTAGCCCTGTCTCGCCCCTAGCGAACATCTGACCAACCCGGCTCGGTTTCAGTCGCTAAGGTCGAGTCATAGTTTTCGTTGGACGTTCATGGTAACAGGACCGTGTGACAGGGCGAATAATAATACATGAGTGAATGAAAGTTTCTAACCACTGGTATCGGCTGAAGCTTTAGAATGCCTACCTTAATTTCAGTCTGAATCATACCTAAGCAAGGAGTGGTTCTTTTGCTCGCTCTTTTAGCGAATTATATATATATATATATATATATATATATATATATATATAGGTATATTTTGGTAGGTTAGGGGCGACGATGGTAGCTTAGGAGTCCCAATGTGGGCCTCTAGAGATTGGGACTGTAAAGGAGTACCTAGCAGTCCCATGTCAGATATTTTGGTAGCTTTGTGGTAACAAACCTCTTAATGACTGCAATAGCTCTGAAACACAGGGGAATGTGTTTTTGTGAGGTTGGTAACTTCCCTCAAGGATGGGGAAGCTCTTGTGAAGCTAAGATATTAGGATGGTGATTACTATGTCATGTTCGTCGCCCCTATAGTAGGAAAATATCTGAAAGCCCAAGTTAGGTTAGGAATAGATATTTTGTTCTCCACCGCAATCCCAGAGGTGACTACAAAGCCCTGTCTGTCGCCCCAGTGGTAGCAAAATATATTCAGAGTGTAAGAAGCTCTGAAACCCTCAGTTGGGTTAAGAAAAAGGATTTTATTAGGTAAAGTATGGTACTTGGAGTAGAGTGGTGATAATTATGGTAATTATTATAAATCTCTAACAGTACAAAATCGTGTTAAAAAGGGTTATTGTGTAAAAGTGAGTTTTAGATGTCAGCCTTACAAGGTTAGAAGTGGATGGTTGGACTAAGTGTAGGTAATTATACCAATATTATTATAGGAACCGGAAAAACTTATATTATGAAAAAAATATGTTGAATTTAATGTTCAGGCAAAATTGGGTAGGGGTGGTATTTGCAGTATAGTGGTGGCAATTAATGAATATTAGAATTCAAACAGTAAGAAATCGAGAACAATAAGTTTCATCCACTAATGATTAAGGGGATTAGAATTTCCATTGTGTGATTGAGTTAATGACCCTGGTTGCACCAGAGTGGGGGTAATTATACGCATTAATTAGTTGTAACAGTAGAAAATCAGGGAAAAAATGCATTATTTTGTAAAAATTACGAGTAATTCAATTTGTTTGGTCTGATGATGGCAGGACCGGAGTGGGGGTAATTATACGAATTCGGTAGTCGTAACAGTAGAAAATAGGGGAAAAAAGGTATCTTTGTGTAAAAATCACGCGGATTTCAATTTTTTTTGGTCTGATGAAGGTTGCACTAGAGTGGGGGTAATTATACGAATTCGGTAGAGTAACAGCAGAAAATCGGCGAAAAAAGGTATGTTTGTGTAAAAATCACGAGGAATTCAATTTTTTTGGTCTGATGATGGTAGGACCGGAGTGGGGGTAATTATACGAGAATTCGGTAGTTGTAACAGTAGAAAATTGGGAAAAATAGGTATCGTTGTGTAAAAATCACGCGGATTTCAATTTTTTTGGTCTGATGATGGTAGGACCGGAGTGGGGGTAATTATACGAATTCGGTAGAGTAACAGCAGAAAATCGGCGAAAAAAGGTATGTTTGTGTAAAAATCACGAGGAATTCAATTTTTTTGGTCTGATGATGGTAGGACCGGAGTGGGGGTAATTATACGAATTCGGTAGTTGTAACAGTAGAAAATTGGGAAAAATAGGTATCGTTGTGTAAAAATCACGCGGATTTCAATTTTTTTGGTCTGATGATGGTAGGACCGGAGTGGGGGTAATTATACGAATTCGGTAGTTGTAACAGTAGAAAATTGGAAAAATAGGTATCGTTGTGTAAAAATCACGCGGATTTCAATTTTTTTGGTCTGATGATGGTAGGACCGGAGTGGGGGTAATTATACGAATTCGGTAGAGTAACAGCAGAAAATCGGCGAAAAAAGGTATGTTTGTGTAAAAATCACGAGGAATTCAATTTTTTTGGTCTGATGATGGTAGGACCGGAGTGGGGGTAATTATACGAATTCGGTAGAGTATCAGCAGTAAATCGGCGAAAAAAGGTATGTTTGTGTAAAAATCACGAGGAATTCAATTTTTTTGGTCTGATGATGGTAGGACCGGAGTGGGGGTAATTATACGAATTCGGTAGTTGTAACAGTAGAAAATTGGGAAAAATAGGTATCGTTGTGTAAAAATCACGCGGATTTCAATTTTTTTGGTCTGATGATGGTAGGACCGGAGTGGGGGTAATTATACGAATTCGGTAGTTGTAACAGTAGAAAATTGGGAAAAATAGGTATCGTTGTGTAAAAATCACGCGGATTTCAATTTTTTTTGGTCTGATGATGGTAGGACCGGAGTGGGGGTAATTATACGAATTCGGTAGTTGTAACAGTAGAAAATTGGGAAAAATAGGTATCGTTGTGTAAAAATCACGCGGATTTCAATTTTTTGGTCTGATGATGGTAGGACCGGAGTGGGGGTAATTATACGAATTCGGTAGAGTAACAGCAGAAAAATCGGCGAAAAAAGGTATGTTTGTGTAAAAATCACGCGGATTCAATTTTTCTTTTGTCTGATGATGGTAGGACCGGAGTGGGGGTAATTATACGAATTCGGTAGAGTATCAGCAGTAAATCGGCGAAAAAAGGTATGTTTGTGTAAAAATCACGAGGAATTCAATTTTTTTGGTCTGATGATGGTAGGACCGGAGTGGGGGTAATTATACGAATTCGGTAGTTGTAACAGTAGAAAATTGGGAAAAATAGGTATCGTTGTGTAAAAATCACGCGGATTTCAATTTTTTGGTCTGATGATGGTAGGACCGGAGTGGGGGTAATTATACGAATTCGGTAGTTGTAACAGTAGAAAATTGGAAAAATAGGTATCGTTGTGTAAAAATCACGCGGATTTCAATTTTTTTGGTCTGATGATGGTAGGACCGGAGTGGGGGTAATTATACGAATTCGGTAGAGTAACAGCAGAAAATCGGCGAAAAAAGGTATGTTTGTGTAAAAATCACGAGGAATTCAATTTTTTTGGTCTGATGATGGTAGGACCGAGTGGGGGTAATTATACGAATTCGGTAGTTGTAACAGTAGAAAATTGGGAAAAATAGGTATCGTTGTGTAAAAATCACGCGGATTTCAATTTTTTTGGTCTGATGATGGTAGGACCGGAGTGGGGGTAATTATACGAATTCGGTAGAGTAACAGCAGAAAATCGGCGAAAAAAGGTATGTTTGTGTAAAAATCACGCGGATTTCAATTTTTTTGGTCTGATGATGGTAGGACCGGAGTGGGGGTAATTATACGAATTCGGTAGAGTAACAGCAGAAAATCGGCGAAAAAAGGTATGTTTGTGTAAAAATCACGAGGAATTCAATTTTTTTGGTCTGATGATGGTAGGACCGGAGTGGGGGTAACTATACGAATTCGGTAGTGTAACAGTAGAAAATCGGGAAAAAAGGTATGTTTGTGTAAAAATCACATGGAATTCAATTTTTTTTTGGTCTGATGATGGTAGGACCGGAGTGGGGGTAATTATATGAATTCGTTAGTCATAACAGTGGAAAATAGGGGAAAAAAGGTATCTTTGTGTACACATTTCTTTTTTCACAGTTGAATTGAGTTACTCGTTGTGTTTTGACAAGGTGGGGGTAATTATATAAGTTTTCCCCAACCCTTGAGTAGTACTACCGATTTCCCGGTTTGGAGATATTTCTTGATATCATGAAGGGCTCCTGACACCTTCTGCATCCTCGGGAATTAATGCTACTCCCCCGCAATAATGCTACTCTAATCGCTGTAGTAGTAATGTAAATAAGGAATAATGCGGTTTTTCTAAACATATTCATACACCTAGGTGGGTGATAAAAATATGTTATCCCATGTAATTTTGATGTGAAGTTATAGTGGTCTCGACGAAATGGAATTGTGACTCAGTTTCATATTTTGATCGTGTTACGGAATTCTTCTCTTTGCTACGGGTGCTCGACATAAACGAGCCCTCGTCGCTGACACAATACCTATATCAGTCTAGTAACCCCTACTACCCAAATACTTATTAACTAATAATGTGGAATAAAATTTTAGTATATGGCTACGCGGAGGATAACAAAATTGTTAGTTCCAATTTCGATGTGAGGTGAAAGTGGGCATCAAAAAGGAAATTGGGACTCCTTCTCATCTTTTGTCATCCTATGAATTCTGTGATTCAGTGTAATTTTGAAAAATGTACCAACCTCCTTACAGGTGCCAATGTATGGCGTCACCACTGTCCGTAATGGTGGCTGTAGGTACAACGAAGAGATACTACCTATCATGTAACTATAGTGAGGATGGGTGTGCTGAATTCTTTTCTTTCAACGAAATTGATTAATCAGATACGTGTGTCAAGTTCATATGGCGGTACCACTGGCGTCGCTAGGGTGAAAGATGTACCTACGATAAGTAGGTAACAGTATTCTCTTTGTTCTCTCTTAAAATGAGTAGGTAACTACGGTAGGTCCGTAGTTGTTTATTACAAATTATGTTTTTCAATGTTCATTAATATTTTGCATGAAAAAGGTGACAGGAAAAAACGTAGATACATCCGTTTCCTTCCATCGCCCGAGAGATAACTCCATTCATTTACTGTTTTTTTTGTGTGTGTTCCAAATTTGAAATAATACCGTGCATATTGAGGAAAATGAATTATGATGTACCTACTTCGATCGCACAATTACGCTAAGTAAGGTAGGTATGTACAAGTGGACTGGATGTTGTTGACATTTTCAGGAATGGTTGGTTATTAGTAGAATTGAATATTTCCTGAGTTTCAGCGTGACCGCATTATTAGTTTCTGTGGCCGCAACTTTTTTAAATTTTAGGTACTGAAAAAAGTACCAGTAGGAGTTAACCAACTTCGATGAAATTTTCGGGGATGGTTGGTTATTAGTAGAAATGAATATTTCCTGAGTTTCAGCGTGACCGCATTATTAGTTTTTGTGACCGCAACTTTCTTAAATTTTAGGTACTGAGTAAAGTCCCAGTAGGAGTTAAGCAATTTCGATGAAATTTTTAGGGATGTTTGGTTATTACTAGAAAAGATTATTTCCTGAGTTTCACCGTGACCGCATTATTAGTTTTTGTGACCGCAACTTTCTTAAATTTTAGGTACTGAGTAAAGTCCCAGTAGGAGTTAAGCAATTTCGATGAAATTTTTAGGGATGTTTGGTTATTACTAGAAAAGATTATTTCCTGAGTTTCACCGTGACCGCATGATTAGTTTCTGTGACCGCAACTTTTTTAAATTTTAGGTACTGAGTAAAGTACCAGTAGGAGTTAAGCAATTTGCACATGAGCACAGGTAATGCAAGGAAATGACAAAGTTCAACCATGGCCAGGACAACAACATGGAAACCGTCAAATAAGAATAAGGAATTGCATCATGTTTCATCAGTTTGTTTTGTGAAAGGTTGCGTCATTTTTCAATCTGTGTTCCCAGTTTGTGGGGAATTAGGGATGGTTAGGGGAAACATATTGTTATGAAAAATCTCCGACAGCTGTAATTCTTCCAAAGAACAAACGTATTTTGTACACTGAAAACCCTGTACTATAAAAAATCTAAAAAGATTCGATCAAAAATGTCAAAATTAGTCGAATCGTACACTTGGTCCTACCAATGTTACTTTATATACCTACAATTATGTCAATAAATTTACGTTGGTGTATCCGTCAAATTACACCTTGTTTATTTCTTCTTATTTTTGTTAATTATTATCTTGTTTTTGTTTCGTTCTCGTTATCTTTCCTGCCAAATTCAGTAAAAACGATACTGAACTCACTGAGATCAACAATAGATTGTTGTGGTTTCAATGTTTTGATTTGCAAACTCTGAAGTTAGCTACGCTGCCATAAAATGCGCCAATTTGTTTGAAAACACATTAGGACACTTTTTTAGAAGAAAATTGAAAATAAATACATCTATCAGTTAAATAATTAATATATATTGAAAAATATTTTGTACATAAACAATGAATTTTATAAATAAATACAATTAATTTTGTAAGTAGACAAATTGGACGAGTTTAGGCATAAGGTTGAAAATTCGGTTTGAATTGTTCGTTTGGTTATTTTGTTATTTTTTATATTGTTCTACCCTGTGACATCCTCCAGAAAAAAATTCTGGATCCGCCCCTGGGCAAGGTACGTAACCTACCTGCTTCCCCAACAGTAATCACCACGCCAATAATCACTTCGCCGTTAGTTAAGCCATCAATGGATAGGAATTTGTACGTTACTATCTCAATGTGAGTATGAGCCAGTCACGTGACCAAGTTGACGTAGGTGTATGTTAGTTACGTTGTAGCACTATCGAAATAGGTCAAAGCAGCGCGTTAATGAACACGTTACCATCACCAGTTATTAGCAATCTGCAGTCGGACTTCCTACCCATGTACCTAGTACCTTATAATCAGCACTTATAATAATACACGCCCCCACTTAACCGGCATTTCAGTTACCTGTTAGCCTACGTCCCCTATAACTCCGTGTTTTGAAGAAAACTGTTGACGACCAACCACTATCACAACTTGTATATTATATATAAAATTCAGATCATGTAATCATAGTCACCAACGTTCATAATTGCGTGATTCACTAAAAAGAAAGGAATAGTATGAAAATAAGTAGGTACTTACTTTCTTAACCATGGTTTACCTAAATTAGTTGGTACCTAAACAATATATTCGGCATTAAAGTTAAAGTAAGTAACGTAGGTATCATCACAAGGAAAAAAAAAAAAAAAAAAATCATGACAAAGCAGCAGGGAATGAACAGAAGGCAGAAACACTGTAAAGCCGTTTATTTGAACGTAAATATTATGTAAACATAAAAAACCTAGCCTCAACAAGGAAATGGGTTACAAGTGGTAGGAACCCTTTGTACAAACAAGTTAGTAGGTACCTGAACTAACAAGTTGTTAGGTGTTTCGCAAATTTTGAGCACATGGTAATTGGGTAAATATCAAATTAGTGTAACGGTGGGAATTGAAGTGGGCTGAGTAATGAAATCAGTTGGTCCCACTGTCAACATACAGTAATACATCAGGTAATAATAGGCTATAGTAATTTATAGATGTACTCAAAAACTGTGAGGTGATACTGTATTTCCCTACGGTCGTAAATTTAAGAGGGACTGAAATATAAGAGACACCAATTTACTGAACAAAGAAAGACCTCAATCGTGTGTCACAATGGTGTGATGTATTTTAAATAATTTATATTGGATTCAGACACAGCATTTACAACAATTGGAGGTTAGTTAACAGATGAAACCAATGTCAATTTCAAGGATGTAGACAAAGTTGTATCCGAGAAAGAAAATATTCGATGAACTGAAACATACCTATACATTATTTTACGTAATAACAATCTAATTCTAACAAAAGCTGATAAGGGGAATTCGATTACTATTTTGACCTATTTACTAAGAAATGAATGATTCCTTCAAAAGGATTCCGTGTTTGAAATAACAGAATACCACTTAGAAACTCATAGTTGTAAGAAATTGAAACATTTGTGAAAAAGTACAAGGATCTCATGAAAACGAAGTGGTATTGTGAAAACATGAATCCAAAACCACCATCTTTATAGGGTTTAATGCAGTCGCACAAACCAGATAAGAAAATGAGGCTAGTGATTAGCTGAACCTGCCGAACTTACAGTTTTGTTTGATAATACCAACATTGTGGCGAATTTCGGAATTGTTATCATTTACCCAAGGTAAGACGTCGTCTAGAGAGACACATAGGTTATTAATAAATATGTAGGTACATACTATATACACTTTTGTTAAAATGTTGGTATGCATTCAGGATGCTCTGAAACGGATTTCAAAAAAAAAAATGAAGTTTTGAAATTTCAAAAATTTTGGACCCATTGCAAAATAATGAGACTGATTTCACAATGTACAGAAAACCTTCATTTGCATAAATTGTGTTATTCAAAAAGCATCCAATAACCCCTGCACTTAAAAATTACCATGGTTTCGTTGAATGATTCACACAATGAAAACAGTACCAATGTGAGAAACGTCATAAAGTGAAGACACACCTCAATAGTTAGTTGTACGTTAATAGGTAACTATGAAAAAAACATAAACAGTGTCAAGGAAATTCGCAGCCAACAAAAAAGTGTACACTACAGAAGGATATTTACTTGAACCAATCCTCAATGAATTAATATTAGGTAAAAAGCAGTAAAGTGAGTTAGTACTGAAACCCACATTTTATGCAAATAATACGGTAGCTAAATTAAATAATTCAAAATTAAAGGAAAAAGTAAGTAAATCATCAAGTGGGATTCATTTGGAGTGGATAACAATAACAAGGCAAGAGTGGCAGGAAAGTTAAGAACAGGGAAAAAGAAGAGCATTTGGCTGCACTAGAAAAAAATCAAAAATTGCAAAAATAAAATTATTGAAAAGAAAATCTCGAATTGATTGCTCAACGTAATCTCTCTGATGAATCCAAATTAGCAACATAACACAAATCAGCAAAATCAAAAATGGAGACTGAAGATTTATAGGGGATTTGATGTTCTGATGGTGTTCTGTATCCACCCAGCAAGTAGCTCAGGCAGGATAGCGTTGAGGGTGGCGATCACTGAGGGGGAACCGCCTTTCGTTGTGTAGGTGCCACCATCGCTTGTCAACAGGAACCACTGAAAACAGTTAACAGATACAGTACGGGTGGGTCCTCTGACAAATCTGTCGACTAGCAAATCGTCCACAAGTGGTCGCAAGAACGCAGCGAAAAGGAGGTCATGGATATTATAGAGGACAAAAAAAAAGTTTCTAGCGGTTTGTGAGTGGCGTTTTTGCCACAACGAACAAACCTAATATTGATGCTCCCCTTCACGAGTACCCTGCAGGAATGAGGAGGGCCAGACATAATAATATGAAGGAATAATGAAATTATTTTGAAGAGATGTAGCAATGAAAATTAGAATGTTCAATAAAATCAACAAAAACTTTTTTTCCTCTCACTCAACCACATAATATATTACTTGGAGTACATGATCCAAAGAAATCAAGCCCACAGGATTTTATGACAACTACAGTAACTTACTACCGGGTTCGCAGGAATCCTGATGTTATCCTAAATACCTACTGATAATTTTCATTCAATGTTGAAAATACTGCATACGATATTTGTATTTCTTAACCCAATAACAACCTATTATTATTTTCAAAGTGAAAATAAGTACACTTTTTCTATAGCTTTTTGCATGGCCAACAAGTGTAGACAAAAAAGTCTGCCAATTGGAGTAGGCAGTATAGCTTGAATCACGTGAACGCAGTGGCGTAGCCAGGATAGTTGAATGGGGTTATCGGAAATAGAAATACAATTCCTGTCATGTACCATGGCTATGAGACCGAATGTTCAAAGAAATATTACTGATATTGTGTAAAAAGATGATATAGCGAGAAACCATACCACTTTTCTTAAAATTACATAATTTGTCGTGATTTCAGCCATTTGGACCGATGTTTGACCCTAATAAAGTCAAATTTGACCCACTTGCTTTTGATAAAAATAGTTTTATCATCCCACACAACGTCAGGTGAATTAATATTGATTTTACCATTAATACCAATTTTTTACCCACAAAAGTCAAAATCTGACCCCTGTTCTGTGTGAAAAACAACTGAAATGGTATTTTGGTGTCTTTACTCAACCTTCCATGCCACTTTCACATGCCAACCTTCCATGCCACTTTCACTGCCAGGTCACATGGACTAGCAGAATTAGTTAGGTAGGTTCAACTCTCTACGACTATTTTGCGCGTATTTAGAAGGGTTACAAGGAAATAGTCAACATTTCATGTTCACCCATACGCAGAGGAAAGTTACAGTACGATTCCAATGAAATTCATATGGAATCATCAATTGTATTATACCTGATCGACCCTCCCAGTTTGAACTCATTTCAACGATAAGATAGTTATGGGCGTTTGCGCATGCACAGACGGAAGTCACAGTAGTTTTTCAGTGATGTTGGTATGGGACCCACCCACACCTAACCTCCAAATTTCAGACCATTTCGACCATTATTACGGGCAGTTATGGGCGTTACAAGGAATTGATCACAGAGGGATACACCACTCACGAAACCAAAAAAGCTCCTTCATGTCTGAAACGGAAAATGGTACTGTACATTTTCATTTTGGAGGACATGCATTTTTTTTATTTTTGTTACTCAATCACGAATCCAAGGCTTCCCCACCTTCATTAGTGAGGAAGCAAAAGTAAAAATTGTCTGTGATGTCAACAAAAATTATGGTAAATATTCTTAAAAACCTACCTCTTCCAGTATTAGTACCATTACGATCGGTATGTTAGGTACCTATTTGACTTAACTTATAGTAGGTAATGTGCAAGTTATGAGGTTAACTCGAAGTGGCATTTTCTGATGGTTACCTGACTCCCAGAAAACCCTAAGAAACCATCAATGAAAGGCGTTTGAAAAGGGTGTGGAATGAAGAAGGCGGTACTGTCCAGTTCATGTCGGCCCGATGTTTTGTAGAGAGGAATGAACAATCAGAAACCCGGCTGTGGATGGTCAGGAACACATGGCAATGAGCCGGTCATGGATACTATACAGTCAGAAAAGCATCCGATAATCAGTGCGAACGGGCTAACGCCTTTCTGACGGTCAGATAACCATCAGATGGTCGAGGTATTGTGACTAGGTATCACATATGTAGGTTAGTGAACTACATAAGAATAATACTTAGGCAACAGCGCCACTTCGTCTTCTGGGTGTAGATGTAGAACAGAGGTTCGAGTTGTGCTGCCTGGGTCTTTTTCTTTGAGGTCTGAAGGAGTTGATAAGGTATGCACATAGACAACTCCTCATCTCACTTGTGGTGTACGAATCCATTAAATCTTCCACCACTTCGCGTCTAAGTTGCTGACTGTGATAGAGGGGACGTTGCTACCTTGGGAAAAAAAAGTGACATATCAAACAAATACCAATACACAAGTTGAACTTTTTAAAAATAAATAACTTTCATTTACACACATGGATATGTTGTTGGGTTGGGGGACAGTCTAAAATTTCCCACCGACACCAAGAAGTATAACACACATTCGACAGTAGGTATCGAACGGGCGCTACTTCCCCCGCTGTCGCTTGAGTGCAGTCACATAGTAACCAAAATCTTAGCAACAGAGTCACGTTATCGCATTGCTTGTCAATTGTTTGTTCAACTCTGTTTCGTTCAAGTTTTGGCTAACCAAAACATGGAAAAATAAATCAATGAGGTAGGTACTTACGTAAAACCAGTGGTTTCGCATGCTTGTGCCTACTTTTTGAAGCCAGCTATTTATTAGGAACCAGTTTTTTAATTATTCTGTTGAAGATTACCTATTCGTAATGACCTACATGATTTAATTGAACTAGGTACCTTTCTACTCAATAACTCTGCAATGACTAGGTACTCGCCAATATTTACAGTTAGGTACCTACCTAGTCTTGAATGTTTACCAACATTGTTTTGTATGATTGGTGGAGAGAAAGAGAAGTAGGTACCCAATGAATAACCTCACCTGCTACGTATTTTGTGTATTATTCTCTAAATAATACACGTCTATGTATTACCTTAGGGAAACTGTTTTTTAACACCTCTCGAACTGTTTTCTGTAGCACCTAACTGTAGCGGTGTCATCGGTAGGTATCTACGTCAATTTCTGGTCTACAAAAATCGTTCTTTCACACACAGGCTCCATTTGGGCTCTAGTGATGTCCCCTAGCTTGGCAGCCCGATCGGAAAACACCCAGGGGTATTAGCGGTGAAATTGGGTGCAAAATTGGCTGATTGTAGTGAACTTGGGGATGTGAGGTATCGTTTTAGATGTTTTAGGGTGACGAGTCCAATAATGTGAAGTTGATGTTGACAAAAAGTGAAGAACTGTATTTTCAACTCCCAAAATTCAATTTGTATAGATCAAAAATATGTGAAAACGGGTGACATCACCAGAAATGTGTATTAATCAGAATGCAGTACTACAGGTGAATCAGTAGCTATAGCTGAATGACAGTTTCAACGATCGAAGATGACCCGTCAAAAATAGGAGCCCATTTCTAATTTTTGCGACCAACATTGGTGAAAACCATGAAAAGGTTCCAATCATTAGACGTGAAAGAAACAATAAATGAACAGCCAACATTTCTGTACGTTGAATAGAATAGTAAATCCATGTGACAAGGACTGCAGCGTTTTAGGGGAAGTTTTCATGACACCTATAATAATATCTTCCTAATATCTACCAAATCGACAAATCCACATATAAAACAACCATCCCTCATCAACAGATGCAAGGGTTCCCTCCTTTAGCAACCTTACTTCTGTTAGTCTTGGATCGAAATGGATAAAAATATCGTAACCTTGGATTAAATATATCGGACGACCAAATGCATGGATACTGTAAAAATCTTCAGATGTCCCTTTGCAGAGACCTACCGTATTTTAAATATTCACTTTCATAATTTTTCTACATACCTTGAAACATAAACCATCATTTTGAGTGTGGGGGGGAGGGGAAACGAAATTTCCTTTTTTGTTCATGCTCGATTCAAGAGGTCCATTATTGAAAGAAATATACCAAAATATACCTACGTGCGAACTTGAAACCACAAACGACAAGTTCAGCAACAGCCCACAGCTCGACCGTCGCTGCAGCTACGACCCCCCCCCCCCCCCCCCCCCATAGCCACCAAAACACCGTGGCTCCTCGTGCTGGAGCTGAAGACCTGCAATGGATTAGGCACCGACTATCCAAAAGGACGAAACCTCAATGGATACAAGGAGATCTTGTTGAGGTAAGGCCAAACTTCCCTATGAGTGCTACTAATGCACTACCGCATTGGAATAAATGGGAAGAAATGGTGGTGGCCAATTTTCACCTGGCCGCTTGACTCTCTTATGACCAGCGCATGCGGATTTATTATAAGCGGGACCATCCGATCTCACAGAATTTCGAAGAACAGTCGTGATCACCTACTTGACAAAATATGGGAAGCCTAGAGCATATCATCCTGGACCAGCTGGCCAGCCCAAAACAGCCAAAAATGTTTTCAATGAGGTGAGGTTCGACCACAAAGGGCGCTTCGTCCGCGAAACCGAAGGTGAAGGGAAAAAATGATGTGTTGGTAAAGATTGCCCGTCAATCATGAGAACCATGTGCCAAAAATGCAAAGTTGGCCTTTGCATAAGCTGCTTTTCAAGATTTTATACTCAGCAAACTTAAATCTGTGCACTTATATATTGAGGTTTGGATTCTATGCTTACACACGTTTTAATTATTTTACATTTTGAGTTGCCACTGAGTATTTCATGTAGCCTACCAAGTCTCACTTATTAGTTCCTACTTGATTCGATTTTCCCTAAATGGAGCATTGTGATAAGTTTCTAGTGCTAATATTATCCGTTGTGATAAGTCAATAATTCCTAATATTTTTTAGACTAATTGCATTCCTCTATGCTGTACAGGAAGTTGATTTCCGTTATTTAAGTAGTACCTATTCACTATATTATTGAGACTAACTGTATTCCTGTATTGTAAATTGTTAGACTGAAATAAAAACAATGCTTTGAAACTGTAATTCAGATCAATTTATACCAATCCCCGTTGTAAAAATCTCAGTTTTGAAAAAATGGAAAAAAGTTCTTGTAGCGCCCAGTGTTGCCATATGGCAACGTGCCCTAAAGCCTTGAAATTTGACCACGAGATTTTTTGAATCATTTTTCCCGTGTTCTGAGGACCATTTGGAGTCAGAATATTGAAAAAAAATTTCAAAATATCGAGAGAAAAAAGTTTTGGGCGTTAATGGGTTAATGTACCTGTTTTACACACTTCTGAATGCTTGTCATTTTTTATAATTAACTTACCTACCCATATTTGGGTCGTGTACGAGAGAAGTTTCGGTGGGTTCTTGAGTTTTTCATTTTTATTGTCAGCAAAACCGGTAGTAACTTGTTCTTCGTGTGTTGACATGTTGACGTTTCGGTATTCCAAAGTAGATATTGGCGCCTGCTGAAAAAAGGTTATGTAAATTTTTTTTTTTAAATGAACCTACATGAGGGTGACGAGGTATCCTGGCAAAAATACGGACCACATAATTAGCAAAATCAGAAGCAAAATCAAGTCATCGGTAGAAGGTGGGGGAATGGTTTTGACAGGCTCCATTGCTAATAAATAGGGTTTGGATTCACATGGAAAATTGCATGTTGCGTCCTGTGCGAATTTGATGGAATTCCAAATATCAGTGCAACTGTCGAAGGAACGTACGTAAGGTACGTGAATATTGAAAATTGATGCAACAACAAATACCTCATTTCTTTTGCGTGTGGTGGCTAAGCTGAGCCCAACATACAAAACCTGCTAAAACAAAAAATAAAAGATAAACGTTGTGTAATAATTTGCAGCGTTTTCCTGATAATTCCATCTCAATGGCTCCGAAGTCCTATTTCCTGTATTTTTTAAATTTTACCTTCCTCCTCCTAATCAATTGTTGGTTCACTCAATCAATTTTTTATCGTACGACCAAATGCATGGATACTGCAAAAATCTTCAGATGTCCCTTTGCAGAGACCTACCGTATTTTAAATATTCACTTTCATAATTTTTCTACATACCTTGAAACATAAACCATCATTTTGAGTGTGGGGGGGAGGGGGAACGACATTTCCTTTTTTGTTCATGCTCGATTCAAGAGGTCCATTATTGAAAGAAATATACCAAAATATACCTACGTGCGAACTTGAAACCACAAACGACAAGTTCGTCGAACTTATTACAAATTTCCAGTCATTCACAATGAGTTGAATGTTCGTAATTCGCATACCAATAATTTTGAACCCCTCCCATAAGTAGGTACCTTCATTTTCCTCAAAAATTCGCTAATCCATGCAACTTTTTAATGTACCTGTTTTACACACTTCTGAATGCTTGTCATTTTTTATAATTAACTTACCTACCCATATTTGGGTCGTGTACGAGAGAAGTTTCGGTGGGTTCTTGAGTTTTTCATTTTTATTGTCAGCAAAACCGGTAGTAACTTGTTCTTCGTGTGTTGACATGTTGACGTTTCGGTATTCCAAAGTAGATATTGGCGCCTGCTGAAAAAAGGTTATGTAAATTTTTTTTTTTAAATGAACCTACATGAGGGTGACGAGGTATCCTGGCAAAAATACGGACCACATAATTAGCAAAATCAGAAGCAAAATCAAGTCATCGGTAGAAGGTGGGGGAATGGTTTTGACAGGCTCCATTGCTAATAAATAGGGTTTGGATTCACATGGAAAATTGCATGTTGCGTCCTGTGCGAATTTGATGGAATTCCAAATATCAGTGCAACTGTCAAAGGAACGTACGTAAGGTACGTGAATATTGAAAATTGATGCAACAACAAATACCTCATTTCTTTTGCGTGTGGTGGCTAAGCTGAGCCCAACATACAAAACCTGCTAAAACAAAAAATAAAAGATAAACGTTGTGTAATAATTTGCAGCGTTTTCCTGATAATTCCATCTCAATGGCTCCGAAGTCCTATTTCCTGTATTTTTTAAATTTTACCTTCCTCCTCCTAATCAATTGTTGGTTCACTCAATCAATTTTTTATCGTACGACCAAATGCATGGATACTGCAAAAATCTTCAGATGTCCCTTTGCAGAGACCTACCGTTTTTTAAATATTCACTTTCATAATTTTTCTACATACCTTGAAACATAAACCATCATTTTGAGTGCTACTAAGTACTACTAAGTAAAATCAACACAATATGTAGGTAGACAACACACAAAAATGTGTACTGTATATTTTGGAAAAATTATGTTGATACCTAATGAATGAGAAATAGCTCACTTCATTTTTTTATGTTATGTACGTTCCTTTATTTTACACAGGTACCTATACAATTCAAAATTTTCTGGTAGTAAGTACTGTCATAATTGGGCTAGTCAACACAACACAGAATCTTTTGGATTTTGTTGGAAGGTACTTTTCCAACTTGAACAAGCGTTATGCTTCATGAATTACAAAAAATAAATGTGTTCACTATAGAATTATTGACTCCCACGCAGTTTTACAAAATGTTATTCCCGGGCTGGAAGGAGTACGAGTGTAAGTACTGACCACAGAAAACTAGTTATTTACGCAGAAGGGGCATCTGTACAGGTAAATAATAAACGTTGTGTAATAATTTGCAGCGTTTTCCTAATAATTTAATCTCAAGACTGGCTCCCACCCAACTACTGTTTCTTGCATTTTTGAAATTTTACGTTGCTGCTCCCAATCAATTATTATTGGTTCAATCAATTTTTTATCGTACGACCAAATGCATGGGGTACTACGTCAATCGTCAGATGTGTGTTTGCAGTGACCTACCGTTTTTTGTTTATTATTTGAAATAATGAGGCTTTGGAATCGAGCATGAAATAAACAAATTCTCAAAATTTGACGGTTTACGTTTCAAGGTATGGAGAATCCGAAAAATGCAATAAAAAAAATCCTGGGGGGAGCTCGATGGTATTGACCACAGAAAACACTTTTGGACTAATTTCTTCAACATTTCGCTAATTCATGCAATTTTCTAATCATATATCGAATTTTATCGTTTTTTATTTCTGAATGTTCGGCATCAATCTAATTTTTTATAATCACGTTACCTACCTACCCATATTTGTTGTTCGACTGGGGGGGCTCTAATCAGAATGTTGACTCATCTGTCAACTGACAGCAGGGGATGAACATCAACAAGGATATCAGGAGATAAAATCGACGGAATATCGATGAGGATGGTATTAGGTACATACCTATTCTGCCGGAAACATTATGTACGTCCTTGGGAGGAGACCAGCGGGGACACACGACAAATAAACGAAATACTGAACCGTCACGGAAAATCCTGTTCTCGCCCAACCCCGACGTACATACGTGACTGTGTGCGAGAGGTTACAGGATATTATACCTCAATATTCAAAGGGTGATGACGTTTGAAAGCTTCTATCACATACACATACATATTTAGTGAACCCAAAGGAAGATGAACCGCACAATTTTACTGCCTAACTACAACATAATTATGCACTACCTACTTGAGGATCGAAATTAGGGAGGTACCTACGTTACTACGTTGTAAGGAACTAATTGACGACTACCTCATTAGATCCTACCTCAAACAATTTATCCATACATGAAAAAGTAGGTACTGCATTACTGAATATTCGTAGGGAACTTACGTGAATACTCTTCTTACACGAACTTTCTGATTTCTCCATAGACGATCCTTCCAACTTGTTGTTGTTGTTTGGTGCTATTCCTTTCTCCTTCTCGTTGTTTAATGACGTGTTCTATTCACTTCCACAGAAAACACTACTATACTAGGTACGTTCACTTCTATTGTGTGAGATATTGAAGCATCGCGGAAAATAACTAACAACTTGTGAAACCAGAGGACACGGCCATCTTCCCATAGAATACTGAGCAACAGGAGCAGGAGCTTCGCGCACTTTTTAAAACGAGGCATTCACATAGCAATAAACATTATTCACTGTTGTACACAAACGTTTGGATGATAAAACAGAATGATGACTTTCAACAGCTGAAGGAAACCCTTTCACGATTATTATGACTGAATTAATGCATCGGAATAAGCCTTCTACACTGTCACAAGTGATGAGTGTATGAAAAATCCAAGGGGAGGAGGTAACCTTCTCATCCTGTTCTGTGGGCTGCAATAGCCTCTACGTCGCCCCTATAGTAGGAAAATATATTGAGATGCACTCTGAAGGCCCAATCCTGTAGGATATTCATTTGATGGTTATTCTCACAATATGGCTAGTCTGGCTGGGGCTTACAAAGATGATCGTCGCCACAAGTATACATTTAGGTATATATATATATATATATATATATATATATATATATATATATATATATATATATATATATATATATATATATATATATATGTGTGTGTGTGTGTGTGTGTGTGTGTGTGTGTGTGTGTGTGTGTGTGCGTGCGCGCGCGCGTGTGTGTGTGTGCCTGTGTGCGTGTGTGTGTGTGTGTGTGTCATTCCAGACGATAACTCTTGAAAGAATTGAGATAAAAAGTTCAAATTTGCACGAAAAATCTGTCTTGGAAATCGACAGGCTAAGTTCGTAGATGGGCAGAATCGGGTCTCTCTAAGGGGGAGTTTTAGGGGGGAAAATTTCCCATAAATTCCCAAAATGAAACAGTCTGACAAGTGACACCTCATTTTAAAGGTTTTTGTTCGCTGAACACGATGGTGAAATCAGAATTTGCGATATCTCATTCCGTTCTCAAACTGGAGCACTTTGAAGATGAAGGAACGTGGTTATTTCTTGAGATAAAACAGTTTTACATAAAATCAGTTATTTCTTCGAAAATTCGCTCTTATAGCCATGCTGCATGACTGTGTTTTTTTTTTTTTCTATCCTTTTTTTCGCCTAATTTTATAAAGCTCCAGGAGTCATCATCTAGTTACTTAAGCGCAAGCAAAGGCGTTACCGTTTTCCTTAGACTCAACAACTGGAATTGGCTTGAGTTCAAGTCGGAAGACGGAACGATGGGAAAGGTTTGCTGAGCGCCGAAAGAATTTCGATTCATGGGGCAACCCACTCCCTGCCTAATCGTCCTCCCGCTAGGCCTTTTTTGCATAGTCCCCCCACTTTGGCCCAATATCGGAAAGTTTTTTGTTGTTGTTCAGACTCAGCACCCGTTTTATTTTATTTCATTTTATTTTAAAGAAACGACCGGAATTTCATTTAAAAGAGGGCGAGGACAACCAGAGAGAATGTCAGGACCCTGGGGGCCTCCGCTGGTAAAAGGTTTCATCCCGTAGAGAATTCATATCTGGGAAAGAGGGAGCGTGGTTGGAAGAAAGCAGAAAGAACGTGAGAGACGGAAAAGTTGCAATCTACGAGGCTGTAAAGAGTGAAAGGAATATTAAAAAAAAAGGATAAGAGAGTGGCGGAAGTAGAGGGCAAAAGAGAAGGGAAAACATGGGCAGTTACGGCTGAAAGGACGCTTCGCTGATCCTGATTAACAACATTGTTCAACAGGTAGTTTGATGAGGATTTTCTAACTCTAGACTCCTGTTTTGACTTGTTAAAAACACATCCGTTTTCGCGCGTTCACCGGATTTTCCGCTTTAGGACGGCTTTAAAGTCATGAATTGAGTTCGGATTTCGGTCATAATATTTGCATATTTATTTCCTGATGTGCGTATAGGCCTCCAGTAGCAGGTTAGGACCAGTTTCACGTCCGCAGGCCTCTCCAATTGAATTTATGTGTCATATTTTTTCATGTTTAGGAGTTTCCCAGAATACCGTCATATTTGGAAGTTTTGATCATAATAATTGGTGTCCGAAATTTCGTAAGGTTCGTTCAATTTGTTTACTTCCTTGAGAGAAATATAAATATGTAGGTTTTTAGTTACCTGACGAGAAAATTCTAATCCTCCCGTCTCTCGCTACACAATGGACGTAGGCAACCCGTTAGCGGGATGGCCTTGTAGAACAACATAAAACTACCAATCTACACCAAAAAACTGTGGCTAAGACAAAAGCCGTAAACTCCTCCGGGCAGCCCCTGCTTTCTTCTGATAATACTTCAAAGCCTGTATACACTCAGCATGTATGCTGTTTTACTGATTACGCCACACTTGTGAGATTTAACAGGCTTAAATACAATTTACCCGTTTTTTCCGGGGCTTACGCTTCCGAGTTTTTCGGGAGTTATTCTAGATATTCTGTTTTTTTTCGGGCCATACGCGCTGGGTCCTTAGTCCTAGATCTAAAACCTTCAATTTAATACCTAATGTTTTTCAGTCCTTTTCCAAGATTTTCCCGTCATATTTCGAACTTTTTAACGTGATACCGATCCGAACTCCAGTCATGAATGACTTACACTGAAGACTTGTAGAAAATTTTCAAAGAAAGCTATTGCGATGGACCCAAAGGCTTGAGTACATGGATTTTTGAAGTTCTTCGTTACATATCCGTTTCAAGGCATTTTGAATCTATCCCTGAAGTTCATCAATAATATTGTATATATCTGTAACTATATAAGAAGTGGATTTTCTCTCGAATAAAGTCTGAAGTAATGATGAATAAAGTAATTCGGAATTCATTTAAATTAATGAGAATCGGAAAGATTTTCCTTTGTATGACAAAATAAATACTGTCCGGGGGGGGGGGGGGGGCTTTGGGGGGCATGATTATTCATTCAGATTTGGGGAAAAAACCACGGAAAATATTCAATAGTTTAAGTAGGTACGTTACTTCGAAAATTCGTTCGTTTGATCAAGATTCACGACCGTTTATTCATTTATTTTAAATTGTATTTGTGTTATTTTTTCTACTCTACCGGACTCTAGGCCTAGAACGCTAATCTTAGTACCTTCAACAATGTTCCAAATAGCTTCACATGATGAAATGCTAAAATACTATATTATATTGCACCCACTGTGCGCCGGGTATTAATCCCGCGGGGTATTAAACTCTCATTGGGTTTCTCATCAAGACTGAATTAACGGTAGATTGAATTGTGTATTTACTGACCGAGTTCCATTTAAGTGTTTCAAGGCCCGTCGATAAGCCTCAACTAATGGACCTCTGAGCGGAAAATGGAGGAAAAGTTAATAGCGATTTACCCGATGTGCGTTCAGTTATGTTCTGTTACACATATTCATGTTATTGTATGTATGTGCGTGGAAGTTCAGTTATATATATGTGTATATGTATAATGGTCGGGTGCGTTGGATGGGTTGAAGAGATTGCCTGTGTTCGGAGATGGTGTGTGCAGAAGCTATTAGTTGAGGGAATTATGATCTACCGCAATCAGATTAGGTTAATGTAGTTGTGGCTCGCTACAGCCGGAGAGGTAGAGGCGGACCAGCTGTACCGCTAAATCGATTCATTCGCTCCGATACATCGAATCGACCGCTGAAGCGCATTCGTATCAAGAGCGAGTCGAGAAATGTGTCCGCTTGTATTTACGATTTACCAAAAACAAAGGTTATTGTGCTACCGTGCAAATGAATAGGATGACAAAACAAATATGTACCATTGTATTATATGTAGAATGCAGTGATCTTCAGGTTAAACAAAATCATCATCTCGCGGAGGTGTTATGAAACAAAATAAGTACATCGATCTACACCTAGTCATTTATCGTCATTCACCCATTCACATTTATGTATTAAACTATTTGTTACTCAACTATTCATTTATCATCTATGTATGGTGCAGTAAGGCCGGAACGGGAGAAAAATGTGCTGCATGATTCTTGAAAATTTTCTCGATGCGAATAGAATTTCTAGCTTTCAATATGTAGTTATTTATTGACCTATATGTGTATGCTATGTACGAGTATGTGTCAGTCCAGACGATGCCACCTGACCTTTGCTGACTTGGAACATTCCGGATTCCGATAAATTTTCCCAGACGTTGGCATCTACATACGGATGTATGACTAATAAGAATGTCTGTAAAACACGCACAAAAGGTGGGTCTTGTATTGGTTTGACGGTGAAAAATGGCGTAACCTCGATGGAACTGGCTTAGAATTAATTAACATTAATTGATATCAATTGAAAAGTGGTAGATATATTCAATTTGCCAAAAATTCTTTTTTTTTCCACGAAAAATCTGGGCAAATTTGGGGGCGAAAACTTTGAAAAATCGTACGATATAAATATCTATAATATCACCAAAATCTACCTCCAATTCACCTAACATTATATGGGGATCACTGGAAAATGAGTGTGGTGGACACGCTATATGAAAATCCGCAACACGACTGGAACTTTTGACATTTGAAAGTTTTTGCTCGAGTTGTTTACGAGTTTACGAAATTGTCGATCGTTATGGTGAGCGTTGGAAGGGGGTAGAAGAAAGTGAAAAACGGTCGGATTTGAATGTTTCATATTTCATCGGTTTTAGCCTAAAGCGTTGATTTGCTGTGTGACGGGGATGCCTACCTATATGGGGAAAAACTTATTTTGAGTAATAATATTCATAGATCTCGACGGTCCGTTGTGTCGTCGCTTTGCTTTTGTCCTCGTGTGACAAACTTGAGGAAGGTATTCTGAACAATTGCAATAAAATTACTTACACACAATCCAGTAGGCGCCCCCTTTAATTATTAGTCAAAACCCCGATTCAACCAGACTGTTGTTTTGCACAGCTTGAAAACATGGAGTTGGAGTTGGGAATTCGTGAACCATCGCGATATCGACATATTCATCAAAGATGTGACAAGGTTATCAGATCCCCAGCACGTGATGTTAAGGGGAAAGGCGGCGAAGGAAACGGCGGCGCATCAATCTGAAGACAGCGCATTACATGCGGGAAAAAGGGAATAAAAGCGGGAGACCGATCCGAAAACAACCGCGAACCATAAAACGCTGCAAAGTCCTTGTCACATGGGTTTATTATTCTATTGGAGTTCTAGAGATTTTTGTTGGCTGTTAAATGTATTGTTTCTTTCATGTGGAATGATTGAAATAGCTATTTCTGATGATTTCCACCAATTTTGGCCCCCAAAACATGAAATAGGTACGCTTTTTTTTTTTTTTTTTTTTTTTTTTAAGATCATCTTTGATCATTGGTAGTGGCATTTAATGGTCTTGATTCACCTGTTTACACTTTTTCCAATGTTATTGTACACATTGATGGTGATTTCAGACAGTTTTCCAGGTTTTTGACTCATAAAAAACCAATTTTGGGAGCTGAACCTTTGGTAAAACCTCAATTTCCGCGTCTTTGGTCAAAATCGACTTCATATTCGGTCTTCTCGTCCTCAAAAACATGGAAAAAGATACCTCAAAAGCTCATGTTACTAACATGTTGTTAAAACGCAAAAAGTACCTATTTTTATACACATTTTCACTCATAACACCCCTGGGTATATTCCGATCGGGCTGAAAAGTTTCGGGACACAACTAGGGCCCAAATGGAGCATGTGTGCGAAAGAACGACTTTTTTTGACCGAAAATGAAGCCTGTACACGTGATACGGCGTACGGCGGACGGACATTGCATTTTTGGAATCTACGCACCTTGAAACGGAAAAGAAAAAATTTTGAGGAGGTGTTATAAAAATTTTTTGCTGAGCGAATACATAGGTGTATTATTCGCAGAATAATAAACCAAAAGGGAAAAACCTTTCGCTCCCGCTATGTTCTAGGATTCAAAAAGATTTGTCGCTTACAAGAGAAAAGGATTGGGGTGTGCGGATGAATTCAACCACGTATGGTATGGTATGCTTACCCGCCATATGCCACACACTGGAGTACGTCAACGTAAACACCCTCTTCCTGGTAATATTCACTAAAAATCTACTACAAGCGGTACAGAATAGTTGAAACTTGAAAAAATTTAAAAAAAATTTTAAAGTTGGCCAACTTGGATTTTTGGGAGTCAAAAATGCTAAAATGGCTGAATCACCGAAAACGTAAATAAATTCACCAAGAAAATGGTGACTTGACACACGAAAATACTGATCAATAGTCGGAAATAATATTTCCGACTATTGATCAGAGTAGATATAACCTGCACATTTTCACTTGGCACTTTTTACCCCCTCCACTTCCACCACGTCAGAGGTGCAAACAGCTCATTCGCGCACCCACGTGTTTGCACCTACGTCACATCCTGATGTGTATTGTTGTACATTTACACGTTTTACCCCCTTCACCTCGTCAGAGGTGCAGAAAGCTCATTCGCGCACCCACGTGTATGTGAAAACCGATGACGGGTGGCCCACATACGTCACTTGTCTGTACATTAATTTTTACTCGCCAGTCACCTTTTGAGCTGACGTCAGAGGTACGTTTTTCACATGACACTTTGAGGGTAGTCGGGGGCTATCCCCTTTGTGGCCAATCCTTTTCTCTTGTAAGTGACAAGAGTAAGTGACTTTTCTCTTGAAGTTCCAGTCGTGCAGCATGACCATATGGACGCATTATTGAAGTTATCTGACGGCTTTTAGCATTTAAGTACCTACTTATATTTTTTTAGACTAAATATTTTCGACTATTGATCAGTATTTTCGTGTGTCAAGGCACCATTTTCTTGGTGAATTTATTTAAGTTGTCTAAAAAATGTCGGTCAAATATAAGCAAGTACTGAAATGCTAAAAGTCGTCAGATCATTTCGATAATTCGTCTATGGTCATACTGCACGTTTGGAACTTTTCTGAGTTCACGTGCTCCCGTGTGTGGCATATGGCGGGTAAGCATATCATACTGGACATGCATGAATTCATCCGGACACGCCAATCCTTTTCTCTTGTAAGTGACAAGAGTAAGTGACTTTTCTCTTGAAGTTCCAGTCGTGCAGCATGACCATATGGACGCATTATTGAAGTTATCTGACGGCTTTTAGCATTTAAGTACCTACTTATATTTTTTTAGACTAAATATTTTCGACTATTGATCAGTATTTTCATGTGTCAAGTCACCATTTTCTGGGTGAATTTATTTGTTTTCGGTGATTCAGCCATTTTAGCATTTTTGACTCCCAAAAATCCAAGTTGGCCCACTTTAAAATTTATTTTTTTTCAGCCTCAACTATTTTGTACCGCTTGTAGTATTTTTGGTGAATATTACCAGGAAGAGGGTGTTTATTATCAATCCCGGGAGACCTTGGAAAATCTGTTTACAGGTAATGAAAAATTGGAAACTTTTGGAACTTACTTGGGGTAAGAATAAGTGATTGGCTTGAGCTGTTCAGAAGTTGTATGGGTCAGCTGGGATTGAGTAATTCAAAAATGCTGAAGGTAACTTGAGAGTTCGGCGTGAAAGATGGTAAAGTCCAGCGAGAAAGGGTTTCCAATCGTAAATCTAATGAAAGAATGATACCTCGCTATGAGCACCACCTCGGTCAATGGCGGGGAAAATATCTCGAGGAGGAAGGGGTTGAAAGAAGCGAATAATTTTATAAACGGAATTCGATTCCGTGAAAGAGGTTTTTTCCCTGTGTGGTCAAGACAGGGCATAGAACTGAAGGGAGGGGGGGTGATAAGGTGGCAGTGAAGGGGGCGATACGGGGGCGGTGAAAGGTGAAGTGGGTAATTAGGGTGAGCCACAAATCCAATGGACCCTCCGCTTCACCACTCTACCATCCACCTCCTGGGGCTACTCTTCCCTCTACATCTCTACTCCAGTTCCACCTCCTCCTTCAACTGAAGGGCTCGCCGTCACTTTGGTTCTCTGAAAAGCAACAGTACTAAAGCAGGTATAAGTAAAGGTGCATCACTTTGAAATTTCGCTCATGTGGCAATGCAGCATTTACTCCCGTAAATTTAACCGTTGCTGGTTCGACGATATCTTACTTGAACAATATCTGTTTTCAGGGAGCTTCTCGTAGGTACCCATCAGTGCGCACGCGCCGGATATTCATAGAATAAACAAGTTATGTACCTACCTCATTTTCCTTTGAACCCCACACGGTGATTCAAATTTATGGTAAATTACAGATAATTCAACGGGAACTGCATCGGTCCCTTCTTACAACTTAAGAGATTTCCTTGGATTTTACGTAGGTAGTTCGTAATGACCAGTTATGTCGTTTTAACTGCCAGTTCCCACTTTGAATTATCACCGTAAAAATACCGTTTTTCATACAAAGTGTCATAGGTTTCAAATGTTGAAAGGTTGAAATCGTTCGATTAATTTAAAAAAAAAAGAGAAAAAAAAGCGCTCTACCCGCTCGGATCCCGCCATACACGCCGAGCCTAACAAATGTACTTTCCCCCCGATATTGGCATCGTAACTTTTCACGTTCGCCGGCCCGTGTATTATAACGCTCAAGGAAACGTTATTGGCAAAAACCGAAAGGGTTTTCGAACTCCCAACAACAAGGGAAACAACTGCCGGCGAGGGGAGTCGCGGAAAACGTGCTGATGCGAGAGTCAGAACCTCGGGAGCTTTAGAGGGTTAATTTTGGAGGGGAACGCCTCAAGTTTATGGTTCAATTAGGGAGCTTCTGTCGAAACGGTTCGTTTGGAATGGTTGTAAACAGTTTCATTGCTCAAACTAGCCGATAAAACGAGGGATGGTGCTGTCCACGAAACGGGCAGAATTTGATGACTTTTTTTGTTCATCGCGCGAATGCGGTTTCATAAAATTTTATTTTATTCTTTTGAACGCGAGGTTATGAAATAATTTGGTGGCACTGGAGAAATTACATTTGAGATCAGGAACTTGGGAACTCATTAGTTGTGTGACTGGCCGAGTCGTTTGCTAGCAGCATTATTTGGCAGGCTATGATGTTTGATGCAGCTCTAAGATTGCTTGATAGTCGGAATGGTCCGATAAGTAGTATTACCTCATTATTTAACTTTAGAATAGGAAATAAAATGACATGATTAGCATCATTGTAATGATCGACTAGCAGGATGGTTTGATATGATCATAAAAGCAGCAACGATGGGGTTGTTGCATTGCAGCGAAAGCTGGTTATTATACTTCAGTGAGCGGGAAAAAGCGATTGGATGGTCTAATCGTCACAATTATACGTGGGTATACGAGCAGCGTAGCCCCATTAGTCAGGCAGCACAAGTGGCAATCTCTGACTGTCTTGTCTAACTACCTAAAACTTACTTGATGGTCTGACTGGTTGGAAGCGTTGCCTGTTTAGCGGCTTTAATTGATAGGATCTTCCTGAGCTGATTGTCAGAGCCGATTTAACATCATCTTCCCACCGGCTCGACGGTTACCTAATTGGCAATGCTGACGCAGGAGGTGATGCAGGCCCAGGCGGATAATCTCACCATTTCAATGATCCAGAAATTGCTCCTAAGATCACCGTTATCGAGGAACACAAGTGAATTAACATCGAGTCTTGTCGTATTTTTTCTTCTTGTTTCACGTTTATCAATCCATTTGAAGCTTGTCAGTAGTAAAGGTACAACAGTCTTCACTCAGGCGGAGGTACAACCATCGTCTTGGAACAACCCCGACACTGGAGAATAAACCAACTTCAGGTCGAAGGACTACAGCAGAAATGTAAATGGGAAACAAAGGAAAATCGCCGTTGAGCGAGCCGTCGCGCGAGAGTACAATATCTCTTGGGAGGAACTTAGGTAGGCAGTAGGGAATCATGTAATACTGTAATTGCTGTATATTTCTGCTACTGCTTACTGCTAGTAAAGTCAGGTTCCCACAGAGAGCTGTGGCCCCCGTCAAGAGCCTTGCGTAACCTGGCAACTGTGTTGATACCACAGACTGGTAGGTCGTAGGAAGTAAATCGCAACGTATTGGAATACAAAGGCTCACACAGATGTGTTGAGAAGACTAGCAAGAAACGGACTGCGAGACCGCTCCGTTGACTATTTGTACGGGGGCTGCCTCAGGCTCCAGTGATGTGTCTGTGCGAGGCTAACCTAAGACTGATGTAAAAACTTGATTAGCAGTAATAATTATAATCACTGGATCACTGAATCTTCAAGAAATGTTGTGCTTGGTATTCGACTCGTACAGTGTGGGCTCACAAACCTGTGCTTTCTGGTCATACCGGCTCTTCCTTTTACGAAAGATGCAAAACTTGCAAATGTTATTCGAGAGGAAGCACTGACAACGTAAAATTAGTGGTAGTTCGAACCCAGTCATGTGGTTAATAATTCATTTTTAAATGTATTATTTTTTCAAGTTTGATAATGAGCAGATAGTGTGACAATCGGGCTGGTATGCATCCTAAATTGAAATGCCTCCGAGCACAAGAGAATAAGCTAAGGATTTACCTCAGGCCGTGGGGGCAGAGCTGGATCAATTAGCGAGATGAGCCCGAGGTTACGATCCGCCGTAAAGAGCTGGCAGCTTCGGCGAATAACCAGAAGGGGGTTTATGGTGAACGTTTACGGTGGTTCAGCGGACTGCCATGAGCCCCTACCAGCTCCCACGTTATCCAGGATGGCACCACGCAATCATGAAAGTAACGTTTAATGCTTCCGTCAGCTACAAATCGGCGCAGCGGATGGTGGCTTCAGGTCGTTCAGTCCTGGATTAATCCGGAGGTCTGGGGCCTTCGAAGAAGGAGGAACATCCGTTTTTACAGCTTCACGGTTCGTGATTTTTGACTTTAGGGCCCCCCCTAGCGACCTCCGCGCAGCCCTATTAACGCAGTTGATTAGGTTTTCCGCCAATATAATGATACCCGACCACTGTTAGTTTAAAAATTGCCAATCCCTCTAAATCAGGTGGATCCAGTTAGCTTAATACAGTACATGTAATCCCATTATAAACCTTAGTAATTTGACTCACAGAAGAGAGCACTGCGACTGAGCACAGAGCACAGAGACTGAGCACTCCTACCTTTGGGGGAAAAAATGGCCGCAAACAAAAATTCCTCCTTATTGCGGAGTTAGCAATTTTTAGGATGTGTGGGGCCCTCAAAATCTGAGGAACATCCGTCTTTCTCAGGTTTCCTTGGAATTACCTCATCATTATTAAGGCTAAATTTGATCTCATTTGAAGCAGAAAAAAAATTTCCTGCAGCAGATATTTATTTCAAGGTGTCCAGGTATTAGTTTTCTCGAAAAATCGTCAGTTTTATTTTTGGCTCAATTTCACTATTTTAGGTGATCAGGGAGCACGATTTCGGACAGCCTGTTGGAGAGGATAATTTTATTTCAGCTGATCGCGGAGCTCCATTTTTTACTCACCTGGTCATGGAGGTCAATTTTTGGATCGGATTATAAAATTGTATACAACCTCAGGAGTCCGTGATACCAACAGCTGTTTCGTGATATTGGAGCAAGTCATCGCAAAAGCATGTTTCACAATTCCTAATTTATAGATTTCTCCCAAATTGATGTTTCCAAAAACTTCTCTCTATATCATACAAACTACAGCAATGTTTGATTTCCCCCTTCGAATCCCGAATATTGATTCAACCTGTTGGGGTATTGGGAGTTATTGGAGTACTCAGATTTACAAAGTAGATTTTTGCCTCGGAGGTAACAAATATTTCCGCCCTATCACTCGCGTCAGTCCCACTTTTCGACGACGGGCCGATAATAAAAGATGAGCAAAGGGGGCTCCGGTGTTTGGTTCGCGGATTTATATTTAATATCGCGATCCCTACCACTGGCCCTCGCCGAATTCCTGCCGAGTCCTGTGTATTTTCAACTCCTTCGGTGGGCGGTCATGGAGGCGGAGGGTGGAGGGGGTTTAGAGCCGATGAAGTAGGGGGATGTTGGAGGGGAGGTTAGTAGGTTTCAAAAGTTTCCCAATATTGTATATAAGTTTCCTTAGTTGGGTAACCCCCCCATCCTCTGCGTTTACTGTGGAATAAACTGTACGAGCTTATTCAATATTTAATACCGAACGGTCAGCCTCAGCTCGTTAGTGGTGGGCAGTCAAGTTCAAAAATGCTGCAAATTATCGCACAACGGTCTACTATTTTCGTGTGTTGGTATAATTTTGCGTAGATCAATTTTTTCTGTTATGCGCATAATCGGGCCTAAGCGGGCGCACGCGTAGTGGCCATACCAATAATCCGACCGTTCTGCAGTTCATATGGGACCATCTGGGGCCCTAACCGCAAATTTCAGCTAAATCGGATTAGAGTTGAGGAAATTATGCGTGTGGTAAGGATTTGCGGACACACAGACGGGCAGACAGGCAAAGAATCAAATTTGCTCAATTTGCAAAAGTACCTATCCACAAAAACCCAAAATAACCATCATTCTTCAAATGAAATAATATCACGGAACAACCTCTCTATTTCACGCAGCCATGCGTGATTAGTCAGTTACTCCCTAGCAATGATATCTGGGGTGGCCGCATCATTCACGCTCATGTTGAAGCTGAAGTTTGCAAGGGCCTTACTGTACGATTGGCTAGATGTGCAATGTTCCGGTTCGTCTCAAAAAATCTTCAAGTTTGGAATCAATTAAGAATGTCATGAAAATCACTCTACTGAAAATGGTAACTAAGAAATTCTAAATAACTAGATTCATGCACTCATCATTTGGGATCCATTTTTAAATTTTTTTGAGACTTGGTTTATTATTTTTAATAATAAATTTTGGAATCGAGCACGAAAAAATAAAATTTAACCCCCTCCCCCTTAGAATTTGATGGTTTCCGTTTCGAGGTGCCTACGTAGACTCCGAAAATACAATAAGCAAAATGCTATCCATACGCCATACTTCGCAGTTTCCTTTGAATTGATGAACCAAGATTAATGAAATTCGGTTTGTAGGTACCATTTGGGGGTCTACTTGATCCGCGAGCTCGAAAACTTTCAATAGAAGGGAAGTTTTTTACGTTTTTAAATTGATCTCGACCTAGAGAATGTTTGAGGCCAACCTGAGCATCGTGCGTCTAGCCGTTTGTTTGTACCGAAAATCTTCGTTAACATGATCGTGAATGAAAGATATACGTCCAGCCCAGATGTCATTGCTAGGGAACACCTGACTTTACTGACGGATGGATGTATGAAATCGAGTTGGCTGTTCCGTGTTATTATTTCATTTGAAGAATGACGGGTGTTCTGGTTTTTGTTAGGTAGTTTTGTAACTTGAACAAACGTTACGCTTCATGAATAACAACAAATAAAATTAATGATTGCATTATTGAATCCCGCGCATTTTTATGAAACTGTATTTCCCGGGCCGGCTCCAGTACTCGATTTAGCGCTTTCCTGGGGGGAGCTCGAGGGTAGGTTATTGATCTCAGAAAACAGTGATTACGCAGAAGGGGCATCTATACAGGTAAATAATAAAACGTTGTGTAATAATTTTCAGCGTTTTTTATTTGGCATTAAAAAATAGGGAATCCATTGCAGTTGATTAATTTTTTTTCAAAATTTGTTTATAGCTAGAAGTTACTTTGAAGAAGTCCCAGCAATTTCAATTGTTTCAATTTCTTCAATTTAAATTGTTTCTTTATTTCAATTTCAATTGTTTCAACTTTCAAAATTTGTTTGTAGTTAGAAATTGCTTCGTACAAGTCTGTACGGTTTTATTCATCTGTTTAAAGAGTTACAGCAGATGTTTTAGTATGAATTCTGCGTCTCGACTGTGCTGTACCGCCTGCTGCATTCCCTTGTTGAAATTCCAATACAACATTCTTCCTATATCGGGGGCGCCCTCCTGTATCTCATTGGAACCTCATATAAGTTTAATTGCTTCGTTCCGACCCGAGCTGTCTGCGACCCGCGAGATTGCTTTTGAGCACGTGCGCATCTCATCCTTCCATCTCCGGGGGCCAGTTTTCTTCTAGGAGTTGTAATGTAATCTCGTCCCTTCCCCTTCAGGAACTACACATGTTTACGGCTTCATCGCTGTTGGAAACCTTATTCCGTTTTAACCCTGTTGCCGTTAGAAAGAGATGTCCCACGGAGGGGATGGGAGTGAGAAAGGGTACTTTAACAAGTTCCGATCCGCCATTCGGGTTGAAGGGGAAGGGGGTCTCTGTTGGGAAAAATAGGTTTAAAGTGTTGAAAGGAATCCTTGTTCTGGTTTCCAGTTGGTGTCGTCGAAGTGGATCTCTCATTCAGTTCACAGCGTCTCACATTCCACTTGGTTCCCAGTCCATTACTTGAGCAGCTGCAATTTTCTAATTTCAGTTTCTTGAAAATTTCGAGTGTTGCCAAAATTTTACGTTTGTACTGAGCCAAAATTTCTGTCCGTCCGCCGTACGCCGAACTTCGCACTTTCCTTAGTTAACATGAACCAAAATTAATGAAATTTCGTTCGTAGGTCCCGTTTGGGGTCTAGTTGATCCGCAAAGCTCGGCGGTACTGTATTCATCTCTTAAGGGGTGAAAAATAGGGGTTGCAATTTTCAGAACGCCGTAGCTCGAAAACTTCCAATTGAAGGGAATGGTTTTTTTTTAACGTTTTTAAATTGATCTCGAACTAAAGAACTTTTTGAAACGACCCAGAGAATTTTGCGACCAGCCGTGAATGAAACGGTATAAATCCGGCCCATATATCATTGCTAGGGAACACCTGATTATAGTCACGGATGAAATAGCCTGTAAGAAATCGCGTTGGTTATTCTGTGATTTCATTTGAAGAATGAAAATTTGTTTTGAATTTTGTTCGGTACTTTTGCAACTTGAACAAACGTTATGCTTCATGAATTGCAACAAATAATTAATGATTGCATTATTGAATCCCGTGCATTTTTATGAATGAATTCCAGGGCCGGCTCCAGTCCTCGATTTTTTCGGGCTTTCTTGTGGGGAGCACGAGGGTAGGAGTTGACCACAGAAAACAGTGATCTACGCAGAAAGGGCATCTGCGCAGGCAAATAATAAACCGTTGTGCAATAAATTGCAGCATTTTATGTAACATCCTATAACGTTTTGGTGGTAGCAATTAAAGCCAGAGTTGAATTCAGATTGCAGTTGTGTAGTTTCTCGGAAAATTCGCTAAAGTGGAGAATCGGCTGTAAACCATTGGCCTCACGTGATGTTCGTCACCCTCTACTAAGCTTGAAGCACTCGAGTACGCAATTCACGATGCAACCGGTGGACGCACGGTGTAATCCTTCACCCAGTGGTTTCCCTTCTCTAGGGATTTGGAAGCGGAGCGCAATTCAGTGTACGCATCAACTTTCGATATCCGATCGCGTTCCCCAACTTTCGACGTAAGATCGTCTAGAAGGGAATTCCTTGTATTTCCGAGCCGTCAAGTCTTTTTTTTTCTCCCCCACTTCACGCCTGCAGGTTTCCCCTGACGCCCGTGTAATTGGTTTGTGAACTCTTCCGGCTATGACTTTAATACGTTTGGCAATCCGCAACTCCTGTCTGAGACTCCAGAAGTCTTTCGGCTCATCAGGGGGTAACCGGGTTTTGCCGGATCGGAGCTTGGGGAGCGTTTTCTTTCGCGTCAACGATCATCCTCCACGATATCCCCCCCCCCCCCCCCCACCCTTCTGGCCTTGAGAGACCTCTTGGTGAAAAGTCGGAAATCACTTTGAAGTATCGATCGATTTTCGATTGAGTCGAGTGGTTGGGAAGTCGTTGAACCAAATTAGTCACTGTTAAGCGTCTGAGACAATAGTGGTACACTGCAGTGTACTCTACGCAAATCACTTCATTTAAAAAACTTATACATAACATACGAAAATTTATACTTAGATATAGATGTGGGACAGAGTTGAATAATTTACACTTTATCATCAAAATAATTGGTTATTTCGTGGTTGTGGTTCTTTCTAAAGAGTTTGTGTGAAGGACGAGCGTAGAGTTGAATCGGTGAAAGCCCTTCTATTGCTTCCTGCTAGGGTTGTAACAAAAATGTACCTACGTACTCCTAAATCAAAATGTTTCTGTCACAAGGAACCAATTTGGTTCCATGTGTGTTCACAACTTCTTCTAACCACCGTATCTTATCGAATTAACAAGCAGACGAGTTAAAATTCGTGACCCTGCTGTTATCTTGTTTTTGTTAAATGAAAAAAAGAGTTCTAGAAAACAAACTGACCTATTATCGACCCATTGATACATTTGTAATAGATATTATGTGGTTGTTAGGTGAGGTTGAAGAAATTTGGCTTCTCTTCGTTTTAGTTACACCATTTTAACGTCTGTCAATTTGGGTAGGCAGTATAGCTTCATCACTTGAATAACATGAACATGTAGAAGAATTCGGTAGGGTCATTCCGTGGACAGGTGGAGTATCCATGTAGGGTTAATGACTAAGCGACTCAGGTCACATGGACTAACAGAATTAGTTGGGTAGGCTCAGCTCTCTACGACTATTATTCGCGTAGTTGGCAGAACCGTTACAAGGCAGTCGTCAGTGTTTCATGTTCGCGCATGCACGAAATTTATTGTACGATTCCAATGAAAGTCGTATGGAGCTCTCAAAGTATTATTCCTGATCGACCCTCCAAGTTTGAACTCATTTCAACGATATTTAAGGTAGTTATGGGCGTTTCAAGTACTTCACGTTTGCGCATGTGCAGACGAAACAATTTCCATGATTTTTAAGCGGGGCCATCTGCGATCCAACCCGCTTGTACCCTAAAAACGTCAGAGCTCTACGACTATGTTTCGCGTAGTTAGAAACGTTACAAGGAAATTATCAACATTCCATTTTCGCGCACACGCAGACGAAAGTTGAGTACGATTGCAATGAAATTCATGTGAAACTAGCAAAGCATCATTCCTGATCGACCCTTCAAGTTTGAACTAATTTCGACGATATTTACGGTAGTTATGGGCGTTATAATTATTTCACGTTTGCGCGACGACAGTTACAGTATTTCTCAGTGATTTTGGTATGGGACATCTGTGACCCAACCCCACCTGCCCTCCAAATTTCAGCCCATTTGACCATTATTTCGGGTAGTTATGGATGTTACAAGGAATTGACCACATACAGACAGACAGACGGACAGACAGACAGCCAAGGAACCTAAAGTTTTCCTTGATTTCTGAAACGCAAAATGGTAATGAAAATTTTCGTTTTGGAGGACGTAAATTTACTCAGTCACGAATCCAAGGCTTCCATACCTTCCGGAAGTGAGGAAGCAAAAACGCCATATCTTGACGAGTGGAAAAAACCACAAAAACTATTTTAGAAAGAAGATTGGAGCATGAACCAAAATCACGATGAATGACCGTTGTTACGAGCTGTAACTTAGAAAGAAGAGTGGACGGTAAACCTATAATAACCAAAATTACGACGAATCACCATCATCACGAACTGTACCTATCCCTGATGAGGCTGGTCGGAATAAAAACTAAAAAACTACAACGAAGAGAAGCCAAATTTCTTCACTCTCACCTACCAGCAATCGATACACGATGGCAACCCCTACCCTGTACCACTAATAATACAGGGTAAACTCTGATACGTGACCCTTTAATCAGCTAATCATTATTACTCTTCAGCCATAAAGAGAAAATTGTTTATGAGTACAAAAAGCACAATATGTAACGAAACTAGGGCATCCGAACCTCCACGCCGCCATTATTTCTTGAAAGCGAAACCAATGTCGGTGGTAAGAGATACCTCCCTCCGCCCTTCCACCCACACTAACTCGCTCCTTTTGCCCATTAATTACGTCACTAACGGGGCTATTAAAGCCATATTTTCACGTAATTAGTCGAGCGAGGGAGACCCCCGTTGTCTTCCCTGCATCCGAGCCCAATTCGAGCTAACTTGTGTCGTCTCCATTGACAATTACTCGAACGAAACGAGCGTGGTCGTGACATCATTTTTATTAATTTGAGACACTGTGGGGGGGGGGGGGGGGGAGGGGGTTCAAGTAATAACTGGGTAATTGAGAATTATTGAAAACCAAATTAATTTTTGTCTCCAGTGATATGAAGAAATGGTTTTGTACTTGAACACGAAAACTCCAAAAATGGACGAAACGCTCCAAATTCTTCGTACATAGCAGCAATCTAGTCATATAGTTGCAAAATTGCGCGCGAGAAAGAAAGGTGTTGTTTAAACGAAATCTAGTGGATAGTTGGATTTCATTATTTCAAACTGACCATTCATTCATTACTGAAAAAGGCTCCGAACTTACTGAAGTACTAGTATACGTATGCATCTGTGTCTGTATGTATCTGCCACTCCAGACGATGTATTTATAGATGGTTGTTTTTCAAAAGCAAAAAGTGAATTTTAGTTTTTGTGGGTCGAAAATGATGATTTGGAAGAGATGAAGACTATTTCCTTAGTAAAAGGCTTTATCAATATTTTTCGTCAAATTCGAGTCGTTTGAACTCAAATTTCGCTTTAGAAAAATCGTCAAGAATAGCTGTATGACATCCAACTCTAAAATTCGCTGAATTATGGGAAATCCCATGCTGAATGATGACAAATTTTTCGAAATAGCTGTGAGCTGCGGTATTATAAACATTGTATTACTGATCTCTTGATGAATCAGTTCAGATTCTCGAAGAGCTCTGAATGCCGTAATTAACACCATTATTTTAGTTAACTGTACTTACTTCTGTCTATCTTCGTCAACCTCAAACACGGGGAAATCAGCCGATGGGTGCATATTTCAACGAAAGTCACGAGGTTTTCAATTTATTGATCATCCTGCAGATCTAGGGAAAGAGTGAATCATCATTCGATTGAAGTTAAGCACCGCAGTAAACAAGAAGGTGCCCTGTAAGCAAATGAAAACCCCCGTTAAGTAAGAAGATCCTTTCTCCTTTAAAGTAATTTAAATGCAAATTTTGTTTTCAAAGAGACCTCCCGCAGCGGCGGATAATAGTAAGGAAGTCGAAAAAGGAGAAAAAGGTCCCAGGAAGAAGATTACTAGGAAAGGAATAGCGTCTGAGTTTACTGTAGGGAAGTAGGTTGGTATAGAGCGGAAGGAGTGAGGATGTTAACTGTTCATTGTGTAGAGTCTCAAGAAATGGGTACCGACCCTTTTTTTTAACGTTTGAAATACGAATTTTTTTAAACTTTATATTCTTTTATTAGGTACATATATATCTTTGTTGTCCACGTATAAATAGCATCTAGGCTGTTTTCATAGTTTAGTAGACTAAAAAGTGCTGCCACTACCGCCTGTCGAGCGAACGTGGCGTGGGTACTTCAGCAGCTGTGCAACCATCGTGGTCTGTTCTGAACTTGATTAAATTAATGCTGTTCTGGCTATCGAATACACTCATGGATATTAACTAACTTCTATAAATACGTGCCACATTCGTTCCACAGGTGACAGCGACGGCAGGTATGGATACATCACATAATTGAGAAAAAATAGCCCTCCATGTTATTTATATGCTCAAAGAGGTAGGTACATAAATGTATGTATTATATCATGGAGGGTGAAAAACAGTGGTTCTCAAGTATCCCACGAGGTCTGGGTGTGCTATTGTGAGGTGTGAGAGAAATCTTTAACACAAAAACGGAAGTCAACCGACCAACGTACCACGAGGAGCGCTAGTGGTAGTGCATAAAGGTGCTCAACTATACTCTACCCCCACCATTGTATATGTCTTTCCCGCTTTCTGATAGGAAAATAAAATATCCCACGAGGGGGTCGCTACTGGGTTTGCCATTTTGAGATGTGACTATTATTAACCCACAACCAAGCTCTAGTGGTAAATTTGAATTGAAATTGGGATTTGAATGGAATTTACATTGACAAGTAAATTTGAAACATAAGAAGAACTGACGAGTTTTCACTTGTAATTACCTGCATATTATTAACATGCATCTTGAAATGTATTTGAATTTTCATGTTGAATTCGGAGATGGACGTTAAATTTGGCTATACGGGGTCATGTACGGAGAACGATGTGAGCTCTTCAGATATGAAAAATTCAGCACAGAGATGAGATTGAACCGTCTGTATCTTCTCCTTCCCGAACTACCAGACCAAACTGTATGTAATTGGACAACATATATCTGTGGATTTCACCATCTGTGAGTCAATGACGACATTACTCCACGATTACCCCGTGTTATCAGATGCCCGTTTCATATATAAATTGTAATGGATGAGGAGCTATAACTAGCCGCCCATACAGCGTAGTTTCCCTCATCTGCACTCAGAAAGGTTGGGAGGCAGTGTGACAGCTGTCCCTGGTGAGACATCGATTTGATCATTACGCAATGCTTCCATGAGTTGACGATTTCGCGAATCGACCGCCCCATCAGCCCCGTGTCAAAAAGATCGGGAAAGAGCCCAGATCCAGTGTAAAATTGGACGGGATTCCCGTATACCATCAAAAAATTAATCAATCTTACCCGTACCAATATAAGTTGACCGTAGTATGCGGACGAGAAAACGTGGGAAAAAATATAGTTAAAATGAGGTTTGTAAATATTTCGACCCGTGGAAGCGGTATTTTTGTTTTAGTTGAACGGGGAAATCCTATCGAAAAGCCCGACGGGAACTATCAAGCCTTGCCAATCCATCGGACTTCATATCCCACTCCTGTATATCACTAACGCTTTTTTTTGCGAGGGATCCGTCAAAGTGAACTACCTAAATGGAAATACGGACCCTGTGCAGGATGGACTGACTTTGAAATGCAAAATTTGTTAATTTATATATAGTCATTGATTCCAGTTAGTCGATTCAGTTTGTTTTCGATCACATCAGGTACGTGACATTGAATAATATACATATTTTTGACATTCGCATCTCAAAATGATGCGCCCTTAGTTATAATTATTTACAGTTAGGCTTAAGTACTTACTAACTACCATTCGACTGGTAAAAAGGGGTTGCATTTAAAAGTTTCAGTGAGGCAGCGCGACCGTAAAAACCGAATTATCTATGTAACGAATTTACTGAATCTATCGTACATTTTCTATAATTTGTTCCACATATTTTGCGCCTTTTTTTTAAACTCAAAATTGATTTTTGAGTCAAATTGGCACGTCACCCATCTTTGATAATTTGATAGCATTTATTCCTTGTAATTCGGGCCATTTTACAATTTAAAAACTCAATTCATGACTTTCTTAATATTACTTAATACTAGTAATAGTCTATTTATGTCTTGAGTCACCACTCTATACCACGTTTGGTATTTTTATATCAGTTTTTGGTTATTTTTCGTGATTTTATATATTTCAAATCGAACCAATTTGTTTTCGAAAACTACTCACGAATCCTCTACATTCGAAGCAATTTTTTAGAGGAGAGAAAGCATGTTTGGCGGGAAATTTTATAGGAAACTAAGCCATCTCAATTTTCCTATTAATCGGAAATTGCCTGCCAGTTTGGGAACTCACCGCCAGGCATAACTTGCATTGTGAAGCGTTTTCAGTTATATTTAAATTGCTAAAACAACACGACATGCTTACTGAAGGCAACGTGAACATGGTGGAAACAAATCGGCTTATGTTTGATCTTGAAACTGACGGGAAAATCGACGACTCGAGGGCGAGTAAGATGTCCACCACGACATTCAGGAGAATTTCATCTCCAACCAGTCTGATCACTTATTGAACCAAAGGAAAACAGGTACGAACCACTCCGGAGGTATTCAAGGAACCTTGTTTACCGATCGGAGGGCTGGCGTCTCCTGAATAAAAAACCAAGTACGTCTTTCAGTTTCAGGCTAATGGTCCCTGCCATTTCAATCCGGCTTGAAGGGATTCCTGTGTCCGCTTTTACCTGAAAACAACATCGTATTGCGAATTCACGCTTCCTTTCGTTTCAATCGGTAAATTCATAATAAGCCATTAGGATTGGGTAACGGGGGCATTCCGCCTGACAACTCAACCCAATAGTCGATTCTCTACCTTGAGTACCAATCCTATAGGTGCTAATAGGTACAAGTAATAATGAGCGCTTATGCTTGGAATCGTTTAACATTGTTCATAAACTAAGTAATGCCTGTCAAATCTGCCATAAACGAGGTCTTCACGGCATAATGTAAAGTTTTGCAGTAATTGAATTCCAAATCTACTTTAACTGTTAGGTCTTGTAAGGTACTGTGATACAGCTGAAGTTGAAGCTTTCCGCTAACACTTTTCTTTAAATGCTGAGTGACTTTTACTGAGAAGTATGTAGAGCTTGTCCTGTTGGTGAGAGATGGGCGATAAAAGTTCACGAATGAACGAAATAATAACATAATTTATTAGGCTAATTCAGGAGTAGGTGGACCACATTTTCAAAATTCTGTAACTCTACAAAATTAAACAAAATGAGTTTGAACCCCACTTGTTTTTTCCCGTTCCATACCATCCAGAGCTGTACGTTTGTTTTTCTGGTAGGCTTCATTACACGCTTAACCACTAGCGGCGCACAAGGGTTTTATATATATAGGCGCACGCTCAGACGAATTCGACTCTGTGATTTTAATCAAATCCACAGCGAGTAAAACTCTCTATGTTTTTTAGTGTTTCATCGATTGTCGGGATGAGCTGTAAGCCTATCTGGGCCTCCCCGGCCACTTGATTACGTCGTTTTGAACCGTTGCCAAATACAATATTGGGAAACCTGCAGCACCTGTTTCGAGTTCGGGTCAGCACATCTGACTCCTGACTAATTGGGTTCGTTAACGAGAAATCGGCGGAACTAATGCGTATGATGCGGATGGAATCGGATGGCGTTATGTGAGAGGAATCGAATGTTGCCTCGGATGCTTCCCCCATACAACCTATAATAATTGTTCCCACCATTAAAAAAAGTGGGTCAAATTCAAGTTTTTGGAGTTAAAAGTAGCTTAAATTCGAACTTCGAAAATGTAAATGGTCATGCTGCATGACCGGAAAATTATTTCTCAAATTCATTTTGCTAGGGTTAATTAAGTACATTAGCTAATACCACTGATAGACAGGTAGTTTGGAAATTGCCGATAGTCTCATCATAGTTTTACACCCTTGATTGTTTTATCTAATCCATTGTGGGAGGTAAAGTTTGTTAGTAAACGGATATGTCTGAATATATAACTTCCAAGTGTTAACTCCTAATGAACGTGGATATAAGTATAGGATTTGATTTTTCTGAAGAGAAAAATTCGTAGAAAATAGAGGGAGCAGTACCAATTACTCAGAGTAAGAGGTGTTACTCGTTAAGAGACAGGTGAGTCGCACTAGTTAATCCACTCATTCTGTCGTGGAAGTGGCTGTCCTTGTGAGGGGGTGTAGGCCCTAATGGAGTTAACAAACATGACCCTTCTAACGCTAATGGGCGCATCGAGCGTCCCGTTTGTTTGAATAAGGATTAAACGCTTTGATTCGACGGTGGGACATACTAGTGGTGATCAACAGCATGCGCAAACGCGTTGGAGGTAACCAGCATTGTATACAACAACATTTCGTGGACATAGCACTAATGTGTTACTAGCTCAAGGCCGTGAAGATGCGGGTAGCTGAAATGTACTGGAAGACTCTTTGAGAGTGCAGGTTCGAATTTCCTTAGAGCTGGAATATTTTGTCATGGCACCAACAGTTGAAGACATGAACTCATCGGCTTCAGTGGCTTTTCCTATCAATCCCTCTAGAAACTTATAAAATATTTGGAGGTGAAGGACTCGTATGTCATATGAGCCTTGTTTATTCAACCAGTTCTCAGCAGGAACTAAATCACTCGCGATGAAATGGTCTTAATGGTTCAAAGTGGTTCTGGACTAATTCATCCGATAGGAGCGCCTCGTATAAAATCTTTCAGGCTTCGAAGCGGTCCCCTGAATAAACAGTAGGTAGGTACAGCCTCATATCATTCGGGTCGTTTCCGTCGCTATTTTTTGGTTCATTATTTTCAATAATGAACCATTGGAATCAAGCAAGAAAAAAAATTCTAACCCCCCCCCCCCCTCAAAATTTGATGGTTTACGTTTCAAGGTATGCAGAATCCGAAAATGCAATAAAAATATTTCTGTCCGCCGTACGCTGTACGCCGTACTGGCCACTTTTCTTAGTTACCATGAAAAAAAAATTGATGAATTTCGGGTTATAGTTTCCGTTCGGGGTCTAGTTGGTCCTCAAAGCTCGGCGTTACTGTCAGTCATCTGGCAGTACTGAAGGGGTTCAAAATAGGGGTTGAAATTTTCAGAACGCCGTAGCTCGAAAACTTTCTATGGAAGGGTATGGTTTTTTTTACGTTATTAAATTTGTCTTGAGCTAAACAATTTTTTGAGATCACCCCGAGCATTGTACGTCCAGCCGGTTCGTGTGCACCAAAAAGCTTCGTCAACACGATCGTGAATCAAACGGTATTATAATGCGGCCGGGATATCATCACTAGGGAGCACCTGATTATAATCAAGGATGGCTGTATGAAGTCGAGTTGGTTGTTTTGCGATATCATTTCATTTGATAAGTGATGGACTATTGGATTTTGTTGGTATGCACTTCTGAAACTTGAACAAACGTTGAAGTATTATTGATGGGTAAATTATTACACAACGGCAAATTGTTACACAACGGTAAATTATTACAGAACGGTAAATTATTACACAACGGTTAAATCTACCTAGAAGGGGCTGGATTTTGTTGATCGGTACTTTTGCAACTTGAACAACCGTTGAATTATTATTCATGGGCAAGTTATTACACAACGGTTCATCATACTTGACCACGAGGGTAGGTATTGACCACAGAAAACAGTGATCTACGCAGAAGGGGCGTCTGTTTCACTCCGCATAATAATTTTTCTTCAGAACTTCATTATTTGCGTTTCTTTTTGCCATTTTAGTTACTGTTTCTCATCGACAGAATTATTTTAGCATAGTAACATTTAACTCGGATTTATGTAGGTAACGAGTATTTCAACAGAAGGGTGAATGAATTCGAATTTTATACATTTAACCCAAATGTCTTCACCAGGGACGCGCTAAGAATTGGGAATTGGCCCGAGATAAAATCATTGTTAGGGATCACCTGATTATATTCACAGAGTATGAAGTCGAGTTGGTTGTTCTGTGATATTATTTCATTTCGAAAATGATGGCTGTTTTGGAGTTTGTTGGTAGGTAGTGAAATTTGAACAAACGTTGAAGTATTATTGATGGGTAAATTATTACACAATGGTAAGTTATTACACAACGGTAAATTATCACACAGCGGTTCATTATACCATCTACGTAGAAGGGCCTGGAGTTTGTTGGTTGGTACGTTTGCAACTTTTTTCACTCCACATGAACAATTTCCCTTCAGAACTTCATTATTTGCGTTTCTTTTTGCCATTTTAGGTACTGTTTGTCATCGACAGAATTATTTTAGCAACATTTAATTCGTGATTTAGGTAGGTACCTAGTAACGGGTATGGGGTTAAGTACTAACCTACGGAGGTTCTGTGATGTACATAATATGTATAGAATAGTGCATATTATATCATATAGACGGGTTATCTATACATAGAGCTGTGATCTGTAACAGAAGGGTATTTCGTACAAAATAATAAACCGTTGTGCAGGGATTTGCAGCGTTTTTAAATAAGATTTTACGTAAAATCCCAGTATATCCCGTTCACTGATGTAAAAAGCATTCCGAGCGACTGCAGCGGAAATAGGTGGCAGCGGTCCGTCGGGAAAACAGTTTTTCTGTGAAACCACTCACATTCTGTGCACAATGTGAATCGTGAAATGTTTTCCAGGCAGTCGCTATGCGATTATCCGGACTCATTATATTTATCCCAACGGCCGGGCGCAACCCCATTAAGGCGTCTGGACTAATAAACGTACATCACTTGCAGAACAGAAGCTCCGGGCCGTTGAATCGGAGCTGATTCCAATAAATCCCAGACGCTAAGTACTTGGCGCTTGGCCACGTCCGAGCTATATGCTGCATTACTATTCGTATTGAATGCAGTTCCACTATGAGCACATGAGATATAAGAATGTTGGCACTACCAGGTTCCCATAATAGCTAGTTCTGTGAGTTCGATGTCTAGTGTCTGTGTAAATTGAGCTGAAAGAAGACCAACAACATGAATTTGTGGTGCAGAAAACAGTTTATTCCATGACTGCCATGTTTCGGCGTTGATATGATGCATGTGCGCAAAATTATGGTTTTTGGAGTTGTACGCCAAAATTTAAGAGGAATTCATTTTGAGACATTTACTCATTTTTCCCTTAGTTGACGCAGAAATCTTCACTGGTTCGTCTCAAGAAGGGACACTCCGGATATTTGGTTGTATGAGTAAAATACAGGGTTGCAAATTTTCGGTATAACGTGGTGAATTTAGATACGTTTTACAAGGATGGTGGACACAAGAAGCAAGAGCATGGTAGAAGACAAACATTTATTTCAGATAGCCGGAAAAAACAAATTGTCGAATAAACTATTCAACAATGCGCTAAAACATTCAACCTACTTTTTACTGTAGTACCTACCTACTATAATTCGCGTTCACTTTGGTTGAGATTGGTACGGGTTCCTTCATCTCCAAGTACAGTTGCAATTCATTGTTGCACCAAGTAGTTGCCATACAAACGCGCAACACAACGCGTAACACCACACAACCACCGACCAACCCGCTGGCTGGATCGAGTGATGCCGAAGCCTTCGACATCTTCTCCAACTCTCCTAATTTTTTGGTTTACTCTTTTTTTTAAAAGTGTGCGTGAGCTGGGCGTAGATTAGGGTTTGTTTTGTTCATCCTTGCTGTGATATATCTGTTTTATTTTCATTATTTAGGTGTTTAGCATATGTTACCATTGCATATAATTTAAAGTCTGTTATTTATATAAGTGCTGGTGAATTTTTGAATGTATGAGTATGAATGCGTAATTTTGTCATTTAATTTGTATTGAAATTGGGCATTTGCCCGTGTAATTTACAATAAACAGATGAACAAAACACTTTATACTAAAGTTTTTCGAGTGACTATAATTCGACCATTTTCTTGGTTTATTGCACAGAAATCGTTCTGGTGTCGTTGGAAACATGAAGAAAATAACTTTTCAGCCAGTCCGGTTTCGACTGCCATCGTTTCCAAAAGTTGTTCCGATAACGTCATTTCCTTATTCACAGCGTATTTACCCGTTGCGAAGGGCGGCCAGTTCGACGATAAGGAGTAGGTTTGGGGAAGATTCCGATAGCCTATGACCGTCCCGGGAGTGGAAGGAATGAGTTGGAAAAAGTTTCATTCCGATCGGACGAACGGTAGGTACGGCCGCGCATATAGGACACGAAACATACATTCATTTTTAAATAATATATTTCTGTATGTCCGCCGTACGCCGTTTTAAATAATATATTTATATAGATGGTCTTCGCTTTAGCATTCCATAGAAACATGGGTTCTGCATCGCGAGTAGCGTGGAAGATGTAGCAACTCTTGAGCCAGCGCTCACAGCTGAGAAACCAGTGTTGTGGGTCGCTACGAAGTAGGTATCGTTCTTACAAAACCATTTCATAATTTAGAAGTTCCCAACTTCTTGTGTATATTAAACTTTCCTGTGTTGAAGGCCAAATCTTTGTCCGGGATATGATCATTAAAACGTTGGGTTGGTACCGAACCCTCCGCGTCGGTGAACTTCTTACTAAGTGAATCTCGTTAGAGAGCGCTCGATGAATAGTTAAATCACCAAGTGGGGTAACGCGTTTCCGCACTCCCGAGATTATCATCCGAGCGAGATTGGAACATCGCAGCGGTTGGTAAGTGGTGTGGAGGTATGTCAATCGACCAAACGAGGGGATGTGATACGTTTGCTGGGAGTTCATTACCGACAAACCGCCATCTTTCGCCATTAGGCCACAAACCGCAACCTCTCGAACCAAACCAAACACTCCGGAGCGGCGTATGAGAAAGAATAGGGGTGGGACGAGTGCCATATTATATGTTTTTAGCGCTGCAGTGAAAAGAGGAAATGAAAGAAAAGGAGCCCTTCTGGGAACATAACGAGCAATATCTGGCGAAGTCCCCCCACTGAGGCGAGTGTTGAACTAACATTGACACTTCCTGGCACCGGAGAAAGTCCTATACTGTCAGGTCGGTTTCTGGCGATTACTTACTGTTATCACCTTTCGATCTTTTGTGACTGGCTCGAAGGCACTTCTTTTGTGCTAAGTGCCCCTGCGCATCCCTGCTATCACTTCGATCAATCCGCCCATTCGATCCGGCGTATTTGCTCAAAATACACAGGGTTTCATTTATATAGAATGCTGTATCATAGTGATGTAGGACCTAATGATAAGTTTGGTAGAGTACCTACTCAGTGCTGTACAATGCTCAAACAAATGCTACAATAGGTACCTACCAGTTTGGGCTCAGCCTTCCAATTGAATATCGAAATAAATTTTAGAAACACGAGCAACTGCATTCTAAAACTTAATTTCACATTTATTTGAGTGTATAGTGTATTCATGGGGCTATATCGACAAAATGTGACTTGAGATGTGTCAAAAGGTCTTTAAAAAACTTGGAATTCACAACCTGGGGATGCAGAACTTGAAAGTTCTGACGTGGGACTTATATTTTAGTGAATTTTCAAAGAAAATTTAGGTATTCGGCTCGTTCCGAAATTTCAGAGATGCTCCCTGTGAACCGGAAACCCCTCAAAAATCCGTTTCATGCATCGGAGGTCTAAATTGTAGATTTAAAGTAAAAAATTCGTTCTTGGGCAGGAAAATCTGTCTCCGTAAGAGTAATGATGAGTTCGTTACCCAGCACGATCGCAGTGTGCGCAGAGGTCCATATTTACAAATTGTGGTCCAAAAAATCAAAATAAAAAGGATTTTAGCAACATAAGCATGTGGGGAGTGTTGCCAATCAATTTTTTTGGGAGCTGAATCGATTGCAACTAGTCCCAGTCCGATTATACGCACCCAGCGATCCAAATTTACTAAATTATAGTCCGAAATCCAAAAAAATCAAATTTTTTATGTAGGCATGTGAGGTGTCGTTTACTATGTTTTTTGGTCACTGAATCGACATGTGCCCAGTCAGGCCATAATGAATGGCTCTGGGAGATGATCATTAATTAAATTCTCAATTTCTCAAACTATTTCTTTGAAAATTCGCTCCTTAAGCATGACCGGAATTTTTCATCTTGCGGCTTGCAACATGAAGTCAGAGAATACGTAGCTTCCTACCTTATTTGTAAGTTCCTGAGGTCATGTAAATTATTTTTATTACGCACAGCTTTTACGAAAAATTCGCGTTTTTCGGGGGAAAAAATTGAATCACGGATACGTTTTCTGGCTAGAATTTTTTTTTAAACTGATTTCTCGCAAATCCTTTTCTTCTCGTCTCGACGCTGACGCAGACATGCTTCTCACTCGTTTAATGGACGACATCGCAACTGACACTGAACGAACCCTGGGCAGTTTATAACTTGTGTATTGCAACCTCACTATTTCGTATTTTATCAAATATTGACTGTTAGGCCCGATTACGGCTTATTAATTATACTCATAGCGGTTACAATATAAATTATTTACTGGTTGTAAATTTTTTTGTACCTTCACGCAAATTTCAGAATGACCACCAATTTCATATCCATGTTAAAACATACCCCTCCTACTGTGCCTGCGTACAAACGCCCTCTACAAAGGAGTAAACGTGTAGCAAGACTTATTTCAAGCAAGTTCGTTTTTAGTGTGTGCTGAGGTGTCACTCCGAACATACATAATTTGTGCTTCCCCAAAATATAAAAACTATCGTTTCAAAAGTCCTCCTCTTTGAACCTGACCCTCCCCCCCCCCCACTTTTTGATATATTAAGAACGATTTTCGATATATAAAAATTTTATTTAGCTTACTAGTCTGCGAGCTTCAGGTAGGTAACAGTATAAAAGGAATAATTAAAAAATTGGATCAGTTACCAGATAGGCTCCAACTCAGAACATAGGATTAGAAAATGTTTCGGAACTTCAGCCCTTTTTTCATAATCTAATCATAACTAATCTCAATAAAAAAATTTTTCATGATTGTCTAATCTTAATTTTTCAATTTCTTAATAATAGATTTTTGGGATATTTAGGCGTCACTCCAGCGCCGTTCTAACCACAGAAATGGTGCATCGATTTCTGTCGGTCAAAGAGCAGAAATGTGCTGTTTCTTGGATTTTGCAGCGCCATCGTGGCTCAAAAACTATACAGCAAATTTCGATGGCCTAACCATTGAACCCTTGAAATTTCCATACCTCTAAGGGTCGATTTTTGTTGGACAGACCCACCATCCTTTTACCTGCGATCAATTGCCGCCCTGCTAAATACCTATAAGTCTCGCTGACGTTCGGCGATAAATCTATCTAATGATATTTTTATGCAGGACAATGTTCTTATATTCCATTCATCTGATTTTGTCCATCTCTTGTCAACTTACATCCCGTAGAGACAAGTTTAATTGTTTTTAGGGATGGGTATCGATGTTTTTCGGACATCGATGTTGGAACCCCGCCATTTTTCCCAGTCCTTCATTTTTCAAGAATCACAAAATTTCACTACAAACATCTGAGAAGGGAATTGCCCCAAGCTTGAAAGGCTGTTTTCTCAAGCTTGGTTGATTTAAACCTCACTGAGCCCCTCAGAAGAAATGGCCTCCAAACTTCTTTTTTTTTACACGAGGCGGATGATGAATATTGGGAGGTTTGGTCCCAGCCACTCCATAAATATTACATACAATTCTATAGTAAAGTAATGTTTAACAGTGATAAATGATTTACATTAATTGAATTAATGTGAATGGTTGGTGTAAAAAAAAAAATTTGCTCATAATTTTCAATGACACCTAGTAACAACCAGGAAAATCATGAAATCAGCGGCGTTCTGTTTCTTCTTTATAGAACAGAGTAAGGTCAATATCAGTACCCATCCCTATTCTCGTAGGGTATTCGTTTAGATAAGGTAGGTATGTATTTTAGGGGGAACACCTGTTTGAAAAAACGTTGATTTTTCAAAAACATCGATGTTTCAGTTTTTCTAAAATTGGTATTTTGGCTGTCGATACTCATCCCTAATTATTTTTCAGTGCTAACGTATACAATGTCATAATCCATAAAATGTCAACACATCCCTCGCGTCTTTCCCCTTGAAGACATAGTACGATGCCTCAAGCTCCCCTTACATCCCCCAAAGCTCCTTCGAGCACGAGAAATCGACAACATCTCCCCGAACATCGCAGCTTGAGCCCTCGCAAAACGGATGTGGGTTAAAGGGATCCCAGACGAACCGCGGGTTTAGCGACGGCGAACAAACAGGAACTAACGCACGATCGTTTGTCATTCCCTCCGCTACGACAAAAGGATGGTTTGAGGTGTCTGGAACATTCGTCGAAAAGGGAGGTCCCCAGCGGTGGATGCAGGAATGAACAAGGAAGAAACAGTTCCGCTTCCTCCGAAAGAAGAGAATATGAATAATATATTTGTTTTTCATTCCGGTTATGGACCCCGTGGAAGGGGCTGTTGTAGTGCGAGGATAGAACTCGGTCTTTTGGGAGTGTGTTGCTGTGTAGCGTATTTTTTCTTCCTTTTCGAGATGGACAACGATATTCACCTTCACTCCTTCTTACTTTCTTATGCTTTGAACTTTCCTCGGGTTCGTCTTATCTGTCGTCTATTTTTAAAACCAATAGCATATTTGTAATTTAACTTCTTTGTTAATTTGTAGCATATCGTGGATTGTTTTGCAGTTACAAACCCATCATGTACCCACCATAACAAATCTATAGTCCCATCTCTTTACTGCAGTGTTGCAGGTCGCAATGATTTTGCAGGTTGGATTGGTACGTACATAGGTGCTTATAGAGAAATTTTTATGTCCTGAAGCACTATTCATTTTAATCGTGGATATGTTGGATATGCTGGGCTGCGGGGCGGTCCGAAATTTCCGACACCAAAAAGTGTAACACTGTAATTCCCCAGAAGCTAATTAATTTCACTCCTGTTTGACCTACGAGAGTGAAATTCGAAATGGAACCTCTGTAGGACCGGTGAGTAAGAATGGCAAGGTGGGGATCCTCCCAGTCAGTTGCTTAAAAAAAAAAAAAATCTCGACTTTCGCGGAAAAACATTGAATGGGGATATGCAATACTGTATTGTCAATTCGTGCGTCCAAAAACATGTCCGTGATTCACAATGTTTTCACGTGAAAGCGGAGAGAATGTGGGGTTTTCGCATCGGCCTGGTCTATCTCCGTAAGTTTTCTGTTTTCCTCGCTGAATCTGAAAAAGCCGGTATTCTTCCTATATTGAAAACGTAAGAGAGATATCGTACATTATTACCAGAAGCCTTACAGTTGCGCTAATCCGCGTTAGGAAGGACAATATTTCATTTCGTTTGTGCAAAATCTAACGCATTGTTCGCGCAACCCATACCTAGTATAATGGTTGATTTATTTCCTCGAAACCCAGTTAATACAATTGAAGTGACGGGTATTTTTGGGTAATTTGACTTGAAATTTCGACAGAATACTCCTTAGGCCTCCAGAATTTGCTTTGTAGTTTTTGGTGCCACCATAATGCCAGGGAACGGCCCCACGCTGGCACCAGTGGTGACATATGCCAGAAAATGTGTGTTTGGTATAGTTTTTCGTGTTTCCAGCTCGCTGAATTGAGTGGAATAAATTTCGAAGCTTTAGCCATCATCCTTACATCGACTGATAAATATTTAGCCATAAAACGTTACGAAAAATAGCTATATTGAGCGTGGTAGGTACAATTTAGCCTACTTTCAAAATTGCGAGAGGAATCTCCGGAACCGACTAGTCATAGTTTAATGGCTCAAACGATAAACTTAGGGTAGCCATGTTACCAGTGGCCTTCCCATTCAGGTTTTGGAGTAGGGCCCATCACAGCAGGACTGTCGATCTCTGCAATGGTTTTCAGGTTATCATATTATGCTGGCTACTAATTGTGTGTGTCTCCAGAGCCAAGTTAACTGCGAGTTCAGGTTAAACGTGGAACAGCTGTAACTGCCATCCTTAGATTCTTGATGGAATGTACTTGAAGAAGTTGTCGAGGTTAGTTACGCTGTGGATCGGTATCCGTCACAGTTCAAATAGAATTTGGTCGGTATGAAAGGTGTTCAGTATCAAACTGAACGGGTGCATCGTACGGAGGTTGGCTCCTCGCCCACTGTTCCATTCCCATCGGTCTCAATCCAGACGAGTTAGGAGATAGTAATTCAAGATACCTACGAATTGTTCGGGACGTTGAAATTCAATGGAGTGGTTAGAACCGTCGGAGTAGCGTTGACAGGAGCAGTGTCTGGTGTGTGTGTGTGTGTGTGTGTGTGTGTGTGTGTGTGTGTGTGTGTGTGTGTGTGTGTGTGTGTGTGTGTGTGTGTGTGTGTGTGTGTGTGTGTGTGTGTGTGTGTGTGTGTGTGTGTGTGTGTGTGTGTGTGTGTGTGTGTGTGTGTGTTGGCGAGGGGAGGGGGGCACAATAGAAAACAGAGATCCATTACCGCGCTGGGGGAAAATGTCTCTCCAGTGATGGATCACGGGTATACGCCCGAGAAAAAAAAACTGCGGTGGACCGAGCTATGGCGAGGGGAACTAAAGAAACTGAACGTAGGTTGCTGGGTTGAAGATGGTTCCTTGCGACAGCAAAAACCGCCTCCCTGTTATTAATATAGTGTCACACCCTGTGGAGGCCCAGGTCCCCTCAGGTCTGCTATGTGACATTTCGGAACATCATATTATTTAGGCGGCAAACTGTCATCTTTTCTTTCAACGCGCGTTTTTTATATGAAGAAAATATTGTTTCCCTGAGGTATAAGACTCGGATAAATATCTCTTCGTTTTTCGCGCCGGAGAAATGTTCTCCAGATATGGGGAGGGGGGTACATACGTTGAATAACATTGTAGTTTGTCACGAGACGTCAGTTGGAGCCGAGATGTCAGCGGGTTTGTTATTGGATTATTACCCCGTTCATCCTTAAGTCATACGGACGTCGGATTGCGAGACGTCACTCCTTCTCACTTCGGGCAGCTTCCTCCGCCGCAGTTGTCAAAAATGAATAAATTATATGTGTTCATGTCTCCAAACTGTTGTAATTCACCCCTAAATGTTTTGCGATACATTTGATTGAATAAATAAGCTTTGTATCTTTCTGTGAGAAAGTTTGCTCTAGGGGAAGTACAGAAAACAGTTAAACCAACTGAAGATAGAGAGATTGGTACCATTTCCACGACAACAGCCATACCTACCTATACCTATACGAGTGATTTGAATGTACGTCACAGCGGCAAAATCGTGATTGTTAAAATACGCAATTGCAACGAGTCCAAACGATCAGAGCTTTCTAAAATTTTGGTTCACGGTAACTAAGAAAAGTGCGAAGTAGAGCGTACCGTGTACGGCGGACGGACAGAAATTTCTTATTCAATTTTCGGATTCTACATAGCTTCAAACGTAAACCATCAAGTTTTGAGGGGGCGTTACACTTCTTTTTTTGGTTTATTATTTACGATAATGAACCATTGGAATCGAGCATGAAAAAAAATTCTTACCCCCCCCCTCAAAATTTGATGGTTTACGTTTCATGTAGAATCCAAAACTGCAATAAAAATATTTCTGACTGTCCGCCGTACGCCGTACGGGCCACTTTTCTTAGTTACCGTGAATAAAAATCGATGAAATTCGGGTTATAGGTTCCGTTCGGGGTCTAGTTGGTCCTCGAAGCTCGACGTTACTGTCAGTCATCTCTAAGGGTTCAAAATAGGGGTTGAAATTTTCAGAACGCCGCATCTCAAAAACTTTCGATAGAAGGGTATGGGTTTTTTTACGATATTAAATTTGTCTTGAGCTAAACAATTTTTTGAGACCACCCGGAGCATCGTACGTCCAGCCGTTCGTAAGCACCAAAAAGCTTCGTCAACACGATCGTGAATCAAACGGTATAAATCCGGCCGGGATATCATAACTACGGAGCAACTGATTATAATCAAGGATGGCTGTATGAAGTCGAGTTGTTTGTTCTGCGATATTATTTCATTTTACAAGTGATGAACTATTGGATTTTGTTGGTAGGTACTTCTGAATCTTGAACAAACGTTGAAGTATTATTGATGGGTAAATTATTACACAATGGCAAATTATTACACACCGGCAAATTATTACACAACGGTAAATTATTACACACCGGTAAATTATTACACAACGGTAAATTATTACACAACGGTAAATTATTACACAACGGCTCATCTACCCAGAAGGGCCTGGATTTTGTTGATAGGTACTTTTGCAACTTGAACAACCGTTGAAGTATTATTGATGAGTAAATTATTACACAGTGGCAAATTATTACACAACGGTAAATTATTACACAACAACTCACCTACCCAGAAGGGGCTGGATTTTGTTAAAAGGTACTTTTGCAACTTGAACAACCTTTGAAGTATTATTGATGGGCAAACTATTACACAACGGTTCATTATTCTATCTCCGTAGAAGGGGAACGTATACAGGTAAATTATTACAAAACGGTTTAGGTAGGTACCTAGTAACGAGTACGGGGTTAGGTACTAACCTACGGAGGGTCCGCGATCTACATAGTATGTGTAGAATAGTACATAATGTTATCTATACGGAGACCTGTGATCTGTAACAGGAGGGTATTCTGTACAAAATAATAAACCGTTGTGCAGGGATTTGCAGCGTTTTTTCTAGCTCGATTCCGAAGTTTCATTATTGAAAATAATAAACCAAAATAGTTCGGTTGATTTCTGTTTAAAAACAAAAATGAATTATTAAAGTAATGATTAGTTAAACGAATCTAATTAAACTTAGATGAACAGATTCCTGATTTCCTGTAGCTCACAGCGAGCTTCCTGACGTCAAATTCCACCAGCGTACGGTCCGTTATATCATTAACGAACGTCCAGAACCTGAGGTGTCAAATTTCTGTATGTAATGAAAAACTTGACTAGATGGACGTTATAGCGGGGGGGGAGGGGGGTCATGTTGGACACCGTGTGCCTAGGTCCGACTAAAAGGCCTTCTGGGATGGATGCTTGGATATTTACTCAACTAATGGATTTTCACTCAATATTTTCTGGTTCGGGGAGAGACGATGCGGTTCTCACCGGTTAACCGGTCCCGGCGGTCCATTATTTGAAACGCGATACCTTTCCTCACATCTTGCTCGTCCTGGAACGGATGAGGTCCCTCAGTTGCTTCTCCGAGAAAATGAGCACCTCGGCAGCTCGTTAGTGATAACTTGAAAAAAAAAAAAAAAAAAAAAAAGATAATATTGAATTTGTTGAGTTAACTTTACGGTATCCCAATTCAATATTTACGGTTCAGCTAGCAAGGGCACAACATGAACCTCTCCCTGAGAATATTTTGTTTCCCAGTCGGGAGTCCAACCGGGCGGCTTTAGACACCAACGCCACCCGGCCACCTGTGACTGCTAATGATAATTACTGTTAATATATTACAGGTTATTAACCATATTTACGTAAACACGGTGATGAACAACCAAAAAATTTTGATACGGTGGAGCTCTACAGATCCCCTGCACACCGGACCCGAGATGTGTTTCCGTGTCCGGCCGTTGCCTGCGACAGTGAAATGTGAACCGCAGGGTGTTTTTGACATCCGGACCCATGACGAACTCCGTCTCATTAAATTAACGGGGATCGTGTGATACAAACTCCTCAAAATAAATTTAGTGTACGTATCTGTCTGTATATAACTAATTCACGGAAACCCAACTTTGTAGGACATCCCAAACATAAAACCCGACTTTATCTTTCTAGAACATCGAAATACATTTCATACTTTTGTCCTTCCCGATGAAAAATAGCCGACGAGGTGTACGTACGAGCTGACGCGAAACTGTTGTTAGACATTCATAGGTTGTGCCTGGCACACTGCAGGTACCGCGGCGAGCTAAATAAAACATCACACAAGTTTGGGGTCCGGGTCCCTTATACTGTTTCACCTCATTAAATTCAAGAGCAGAAAACGTGGTCGCTACGGGGGGTTAAGTGCGAAACCGGGTGTGTTATGTTCCGTTGGAAGAATGCAACCCAAATGGCCAGAATAATTGATATGACTGTAACGACCGGGGAGATGGAGCGACTATTATTTCATAAATAGACTATTACAAATATGTATTATAAAATATTAATAGACTATTTTTTTCCCCCCTACTTCTCTTGCGCTAACCCGTGAAAAGCAGTTCCTGAGCTCTTTCTTTCCGTAATCAAACTCAATTACGAAAATTCCATTACAGTTGGAAAGGAAAAAACGCTGCAAATCCCTGCACAACGGTTTATTATTTTGTATAGAATACCCTTCCGTTACAGATCACAGCTCTATGTATAGATAACCCGTCTATATAATTTATGATATGTACTATTCTATACATACAATGTAGATCGCAGACCCTCCGTAGGTTAGTACCTAACCTCGTACACGTTACTAGGTACCTACCTAAATCACGAGTTAAATGTTGCTAAAATAATTCTGCCGATGACAAGCAGTACCTAACAAAAAGAAACACACATAATGAAGTTCTGAAAAGAAATTGTTGATGAGGAGTGAAAAAAGTTGCAAAAGTACCTACCAACAAACTCCAGCCCCTCCTACGTAGATGTTATAATGAACCGTTGTGTAATAATGTACCGTTGAGTAATGATTTACCGTAGTAATAATTTACCCATCAATAATACTTCAACGTTTGTTCAAGTTTCACTACCTACCAACAAACTCCAAAAGAGCCATCATTTGTCAAATGAAATAATATCACAGAACAACCAACTCGACTTCTACTCCGCCAATATACCTAATCAGGTGATCCCTAGCAATGATTTTATCTCCGCCAAATTTCCTATTGTGGGCGCGTCTCTGGTTACGAGATTTGGTTTGAATTGTATACAATTTCATTCACACTGGAGTCGAAAATGCCTGTCGGTGCAAACTTCGGGGCCTTACTGTGAACGAACGGCTGGACGTACGACGCTCCGGATGGTCTTAAAAAGCTCGCAAGTTCAAGAACTATTTAAAACCGTAAAAATATTCACGTAAAAAAATGGTATAGGCGTTTTGAAAATTTCAACCCCTATTTTGAACCCCTTAGAGATGACTCACAGTAACGTCGAGCTTCGAGGACCAACTAGACCCCGAACGGAACCTATAACCCGAATTTCATCAATTTTCTTTCATGGTAACTAAGAAAAGTGGCCCGTACGGCGTACGGTGTACGGACAGACAGAAATATTTTTATTGCAGATTTGGATTCTACATACCTTGAAACGTAAACCATCAAATTTTGAGGGGGGGTAAGAATTTTTTTTTTCATGCTCGATTCCAATGGTTCATTATTGAAAATAATAAACCAATACGACGTGATAAAAGTGGACTAGCGTAGGGAGGACGAAAGTCCATCCACTTTCCATAAAAAATATCAGTAGCAGATATTTTCTTGTTTTGATTTGCGAGGCTACGTTCGACAGTAGGTATTTCACAGTTACACAATCCAATCGTTGTTCATTTCGAGTTGTCCATTCGGGTGACCCGCAGCCGCAATATACAAATTTGTTATCACAAACTGGACTCACATTTTTATTCACGACCCCACAGCGAAGACACTCAATTTATACTTTGCACAAATACCGACCTTATATTATACGACTTTATTGTTCCTATTCAAAACTCGAAAGTATTTGTATCATCAATGAAATCCTCCTGTCGTAAAGACAGTGGAAACAAAAGAGCGGATCGCTAACTCGATTTTTTTCTTTTTCCAGTGAAAATTTATCGCACACTTATCCTTTCTTCATTTTGAGAGCGCAGCCCCCTTTTTTTGCGCGTGATTCGTTTTATCCTTTTTTACAAGGTGATAAATCCCACAATGATTTACGCGATTCAGTGCGAGCAGGGCTCGTGGGAGGATAAGAGTAAATAAATCTGCACGTCAGAGCAGTCGGATCCAGATAAAGTCTAACGGTTGAGCAAATATTTTTGATTGAAAAATGATCTGTTCTCTTACAAAAGACAGCGTTATCGCAACTAGGTACGTCATGAAATTCCACATGAAATTTCGTGACTCTGATCAACGTACAGACAGAGAAATACGATTTCATTAATATAGGTCAGTCAGCATAAATTATAACAAGAATTCTTATTCTCTAACCCTTCCAAACTCAAACCTTACAAATGTTTAGGTATCGAAATCAGTTTGAAGGGTTTATAGGTAGGTAGATACTTACTCTGTATGACGTAGTAGCTGTTCGGTGATTCGTGTCTTGCAAACTTCCAGAATCATTGGAAACTAGGGCAGGTGATGTATTTTAGAGGAATTATGCTGCCTGAGGAGGCAGAGCGCAGGTGAGGAGTAAAACCAACCAAGTATAATTGTAGTCGGCCCCCTTCATCACCAACTCATCTCAACTACTTCGCCCTGTGTCCCAGACCTCCCACAGTTAACCATTACGGGCTCGAGTGATTAGTAAATGGAATCACTCTGGCAGGTATCATTTGCCTCTCCACTTGGACCGTCTAATTATATCTTCGACGGAATTTTCCCTGTCGAATAATTTTCAAGGTGGAACTGCTTTTGTGAATGATTTAAACATTTGGATTTGATTGCCCAGAGGTTCGATGGCTATGTCTGCAGTTCGTTACAAAACGGTTTAATGCACGCACGCACGTACGCGCACACGCACGCACGCAACCCTTCTACGTAGATCACTGTTGTTTTCTGAGGTCAGTACAGCTACCCTCCCACGAAAGCCCTAAACCGAGTACTAGAGCCGAACGGGGAATGACGGTTTCCTACAAATATGCGCTGGACTCAAGAATTGTATCAATGAGTAGGCATCTGTTGTTGTTACTCATGAAGCATAACGTTTGTTCAAGTTACAAATGTACCCTATCAACAAAAATCAGAATTACCATCATTCTTCAAATGAAATAATATCACTGAACAACCAAATCGATGTCATTCAGCCATGCGTGATTATAATCAGGTATCCCTTAACCCCTGGTATACAACTGGGACAGAACTTGTCCCAGTAGCTATAAATAACCATTTCATGGTAACTACGTAGTTATGTATGGTAGTATGTCGTGTCGGTACTTAGTACAACATTATTAGCAAGAACAAAACTACACTGAATGGTACTGTTGCCTGAATTGGTGTAATATAACGTTGGTTATAACAGCCCACACTGATAACAGGTAAAAAGAAATAAGCAATATCAGTACCCAGAACCCCCGGGACAGCAACTTTTTTTAGTTTTCCTAGTTAGTAGGGTAGATTTACTAACAGGTCAAACAGGTTTCGATGCAAAAACACGAAAATTCAGCCCGAGGTCCTTCCGAAACTGGCGCAATTCACTACCACCAATCTGAAGAGAAAACCACGCCGCAACTGATAAGAATGGGTCTTGGTCCACTTGGGGTGAACTCTTGCGGCAGGTTGAGGTATCTTCGCGTTGGTGGGATCCTACCGAACAACTGGGACGTTGAATGATTGGAATCTATGCTGTTTTCGTACCGCTAGGATTTTTTAAGTGAGAAATGTCCCGATTTGTCCCATTGGGAGTCAAAGGGTTAACAGCGATATCTCGGCGGGATGTATACCGTTACGTTCACGATCTTGTTGATGAAGCTTTCCGGTTCAACTGAACGGCTGGACGTAAATGCTCCGGGTGGTCTCAAAAAATCAAGTTCGCGATCAATTTAAAACCTTAAAAAAAACCATACCCTTCTACTGAAGTGTTCGAGCTACGGTGTTCTGAAAATTGCAACCCCCATTTTTCACCCTTTACAGATGACTGACAGTGACGCCAAGCTTCGCGCACCAGCTAAACCCCAAACGGGACCTACAAACCAAATTTAATTAATTTTGGTTCATTAAGCACGGTGAAGGGCTGAAATTCTTTGTTTATTCCATTTTTTAATTTTTTGTATTATTTTTTTCCCCTTTTCTTTTCATGTTCGATTCCAAAGGTGAAAACAATAAACTAAGTAAATTGTTTTCCTCCAGTATAGTTAGTGGATTTCCTAAATCGAGAAGAAATGACTGTGAATTCAGTTTTGTTTCCAATATTGACTTTTTTAAACAGCTGTTTTATCTCAGGATGACCCTGCAGTTTGCAGGCGGCGTAACTAGCGAGTCCTCCTGTCATGTACTCCTATAATTAACGGTGTCATTTAAAGGAATAAACTTATTCTTCATTCCATTTCATTTCATTGTCATTCTGGTGTCTCTAGGCGTAACGAACAAATAGGTTGGAAATGGGAACTGGATAATTTAGCGACTGACAAGTCGCTGGACAAAACGGAGGGTAGAAATCCCCGTAATGGCGCCCCATTTGACAGAGGTTAGGCTGGGAGGGTCTCTCGACGGACAGGGGTAACATCTGCCGTCTCCCGGATTCTTTGTGATAGAACTATCGATTGCGTATATTTCATCAAAATGGGGCCATCGTGGCGGTCATTGTCATCGGCATCTTCCCTCCAATATTTCCCTCTTCAGTTGATCGGTGGAGCGATTGACTTACAGCGATTCCAGTGTCGGTAGTTTCAACTCAATGCATTATGAATCCCAGTGGTGGAATTGGAGTTTTATACCCGTGAATGTTTGAATTTAAACGGTCTCGGCGCCAGTGCATCATCGCTTAGTCGAACTCGTTTTGGTTTATTATTCTGTGAATAATACACCTATGTAATCGCTCAGCAAAAAATTTGTATAACACTCCCTCAAAATTTGTTCTTTTACGTTTCAAGGTGCATAGATTCCAAAAATGCAATGTCCGTCCGGCGTCCACCGTACGCCGTACGCCGTATCACGTGTACCGGCTTCATTTTTGGTCTAAAAAAGTCGTTCTTTCGCACACATGCTCCATTTGGGCCCTAGTTGTGTCCCGAAACTTTTCAGCCCGAACGGAATATACCCAGGGATGTTATGAGTGAAAATGTGCACAAAAATAGGTACTTTTTGTGTTTTAGTAACATGTTAGTAACATGAGCTTTTGAGGTATCGTTGTCAATGTTTTTGGGGACGAGAAGGCCGAATATGAAGTCGATTTTGACCAAAGAGTTGAAAATCGAGGTTCTACCAAATGTTCAGCTCCCAAAATTGATTTTTTATGAGACAAAAACCTGGGAAATCGTCTGAAATCACCATCAATTTGTATAATAACACTGGAAGTAGTATCAACACGTGGGATCAAGACGATTAAATGACACTACAAATGATCAAAGATTACTTGAAACCAATTCCACCATTTTCGGCCCCTAAAACACGAATTAGGTACGCTCCTTTTTTTTCAAATTATCTTTGATCATTGGTAGTGCCATTTAATAGTCTTTATCCACGTGTTGTCACTTCTTCTAGTGTTATTATACAAATTGATGGTGATTTCAGACGATTTCCCAGGTTTTTGACTCATAAAAAAGCAATTTTGAGAGCTGAACATTTGGTAGAACCTCGATCTTCCACTCTTTGGTCAAAATCACTTCATGTTCGGTCTTCTCGTCCCCAAAAACATTCTCTCTCATGTACATGTACAGTTCTCCTTCCTGAGGCCTTCAGAAAATGAATTTTCCCCTAAATTTCCTGGATTTGTACTTTTTTGGGACCTCTCGCGATTTGGGGTTCCTGGTTCTTTTGTCGCCAAGATTTAGATCAGGAAGTTAAATACCAGACCTTTATCCCTCCTGACCTACCAACCTACCAGATATTTTAGCTACCTATAGAAGATTGCCAATTGATTAGATGTAGGTATAACTCGTAAGGTACATTTCAAGTTATTTACCGCTGTTGACGTTTCATTTGTGCAACCCAGTATTTTGTGTGGCAGTTTTTAAGAAAATTCGCTTGATTTCAAATCCCCGAATCTTCCTCTGAAAACACAGTCTTATTTATCCCCATTTTCAATTAGTTGTTATCCCTGACTGTAATCAACAAGTTTTCATTTATAGGAATCAACCGTTTGCCCAAGATGGTCTCAATTATCCCTTCAGAATTCCTGCCATAATTATCAACCATAACCCTCCTTCTGGAACCCGATGCAAAGGGACCGACCCCAAAAGGTTGTTATCTTGAAAGCCAAAGGTAGGGAAGTTGTACAAGCCCAAAGACGGCCTAGAGGATGATTAGGTACTCGCCAGCTGATGCCTTGATTAATTCACCTCTTCCACCAACCCTCCCATCCTCGCCCTGCCCATTCCGTTTCACCAATCCCCCACAATTCGCCGTTGATTACAATACTAAGCCCCTCCACTCCTACCCGGTCTGGCATCTCCTTTCAAAACCTCTTTGACAAGTCTGGTTTGAATGTGATTCCCAACTTTGAGTCTTATTTGAAATGAATTATTCATTGCTCGCTCGTCTTCCGGAAACACTCTCGCTTCCTATCGAACAATTTATTTACTTCGAACTTTTCTGGGAGTAGAGCATTTATTAAGCCTCTTTTCCGTTTTCCCAATCGTACCGAATATTGAGTCGAAAATTCGACTTCCTGGGCCCTAATTTCCATATAATGTCGTTTTCAATCGGTATAACAACGAAAAACTTTTCGAACCACTTCTAAAGTTACTACCAATGATAATACTTATATAATTAGCTGACCCCATTCCAAGTTTTCTTTCATGTCCCGAGTGGCTGAAAAGGCAAAGGCGCTTTGTGGGTTCGAGTATCAACGCCAACCGTTCAATGATAGTCCTCAACGCAATAATGCAGCATAACATATCTATTTACAGAATTGTTGGTATCCATATTTGGAACGGTTGTTGAATATTTTTTCAACGAGAATATTTTTGGAAAGAAAATTATTGAAGCCCCAAATTATTTGCCAAAGTTACTGCACTTGTGTGTGTAGCTATCAAATTTATTATTTTGAAATTTTTGGTATTGAAAGTGAAAATTAATAGTAGTCGGTCTACTTCCATAATGGGCTGCGGGTTGGCTCGAGGTAACTAAAGGTTTATGCCGATGGTTGTAGCTGCAATGCAGTTGAAACGAGCTGTGGACTAGATTTCCTTTCGTTCATTTACACTTGAACCTCCTTTATGATCGGAAATCCCGACTGTGCTAGTAGAACTATAATTTTGGTTGTTTGTAGGGGGACATTATTAACAATAAATTTCAGTTATATAATTAGTTGAACTCCATAAAACTACGACATATCCAATAGCAGCCGGTTTTAGGACTCGGATTTTCTGTTCCGTCGGATGGACTTCAGGTTTCTTTGTACGGTCTTGGATGCCACGGCGGCGCCAGGGAGCCAGAAAGTGGCGTCACGGCATGGAAATAGCAACGCAATGTACATCTGAATATAGTTCTTGAAAAGGCTATATATAATATATACCTATATGTCTAGCGATTTGCTGTCAGGCCTGGTGCAGTATGTGAGAAAATCAGGGTGGTACAGAAAGTTCTTAGTGGATGAGTTCAACTACACAGAAGATTGCATAACAAATAACTATAATTAGCCAAACCTGTAGTTTTTTGGCTAATTTGTCTCGTGTCTATGGGCAACCCTACATTATTTTCCATTTTAAAATAGTAATACGAAATGTTTCTGTGATCCTTTAAGACTCGAATATCTTAATTAATTGTACCTGGCTAGTCTATGAACAACCGTATAATTGTACTAGCGAAGATGAAAACTAAAAACGGCTTTTTAAACTGAAATCTTCAAGTGATGAGAGTATGATGAGAACAGTTCAACATCAACGTTAGTGTCACCCATCGAATCAGCTTAGATCGTTCAACGACCTAACTTTCACGACCTTAGATCGTCTCACGATCTAAGAGGTTAGATCCGGTTAGTCCGTCAACAACCTAGTGGCCAAAATTTTGCGAAAACTCTCTATTATTTTAGGCACTGGCACTGGGCTTGGTCGTTTGATGGTGGTAGGGGGATGGTAAGGCGGGTACGACTGGCTAACGAACGTGACGTGTATTTATATGGGTCATTGTCAAGAGCCAGAACGAGGTCATGACGACGGGATGAGAGTTTTAAAAATTGGAGCATTGGATCATTGGATGATAATAAAAAGGCCTTGTAGAGGTTGGTGGTTGAGCGGTGAGGGCGTTCAAGGTCGAGTATTTCTCAAGAGTTGGCCCGTAGAGTGAACTCGAGCGATTTGAGTATAAAACGAGACGCTTGCCGGTGAGCCGGGAACGACTTCCACCTCCGGTGGAGAAGGCGGTTTCGAAGCTCTCGTAGGGGCATAAAAGGAGCAAACTATCCGTTCGATCTGGCCCTTTGGAGGTAGATGGAGCGTGAGGGAGGTCCCTCCAGACGACAAAAGGGTAAAAAGGAGACGGTGACACTTGTAGCGAGAGAACCTCCGACGATACACGTGAGGGGGAGAATCGCTTGTGTCGTGCACGGCTGAGTCGGCTCGCTTTTATCGGCGATCGCTTCTCTTCCCCAGGGAAACCCCCCCTCGGCGCATCTTCGGTAAACAGGAAATAAACACATTGATCCTGAAAAATCAATGCGTTGTGGCAATCATTGGAGTTCACTCGTGCACGATGGCCTAATGAGCTAGTTACCCAGGTAGTCCACCTAAAGTAAATGGTGGGGGGGTTGTCATCCAGCATGGCTGTAAGAGCGAATTTCCAAAGAAATAAGTGCTATTGCGTAATAAGATGATAGTGAGAAACCCTCCCATTTTCTTAAAATTATATATTTTGGTTTATTATTTTCAATTTCAATAATGAACCATAGGAATCGAGCATTGAAAAAAAAAAAAAAGCTAACCCCCCTCAAAATTTGATTGTTTACGTTTCAAGGTATGTAGAATCCGAAAATGCAATAAAAAACGCTGCAAATCCCTGCACAACGGTTTATTATTTTGTACGGAATACCCTTCTGATGTTCTGATACAGATCACAGCTCTCTGTATAGATAACCCGTGTATATAATATAATACGTACTATTCTATACATATTATGTAGATCACAGAACCTCCGTAGGTTAGTACCTAACCCCGTACTCGTTACTAGGTGCCTACCTAAATCACGAATTAAATGTATCTAAAATAATTCTGTCGATGACAAACAGTACCTAAAATGGCAAAAAGAAACGCAAATATTGAAGTTCTATAGTGAAATTGTTGATGTGGAGTGAAAAAAGTTGCAAAAGTACCTACCAACAAACTCCAGCCCTTTCTAAGTAGATGGTATAATGAACCGTTGTGTAATAATTTACCGCTGTGTAAAAATTTACCGTTGTGTAATAATTTACCATTGTGTAATAATTTACCCATCAATAATACTTCAACGTTTGTTCAAGTTTCACTACCTACCAAGAAACTCCAAAAGAGTCATTTTCCAAATGAAATAATATCACAGAACAACCAACTCGACTTCATGCTCTGCATCAGGTGATCCCTAGCAATGATTTTATCTCGGGCCAATTCCCAATTGTTAGCGCGTCCCTGATGATGACATTTGCGTTAAATGTATACAATTCGAATTCATCCACCCTTCTGTTGAAATACTCGTTACTAGGTACCTACGTAAATCACGAGTTAAATGTTGCTAAAATAATTCTGTCGATGAGAAACAGTAACTAAAATGGCAAAAAGAAACGCAAATAATGAAGTTCTGAAGGAAAATTGTTGATGCGGAGTGAAATAGATGCCCCTTCTGCGTAGATCACTGTTTTCTGTGGTCAATACCTACCCTCGAGAAATTCGGGTTATAGGTTCCGTTCGGGGTCTAGTTGGTCCTCGTAGCTCGACGTTACTGTCAGTCATCTCTAGGGGTTCAAAATAGGGGTTGACATTTTCAGAACGCCGTAGCTCGAAAACTTTCGATTGAAGGGTATGGTTTTTTTTTACGTCGTCGTTGTTATGGTTTTTTGGTTTATTATTTTCAATAATGAACCATTGGAATCGAGCATGAAAAAAAAAATTCTTACCCCCCCTCAAAATTTGATGGTTTACGTTTCAAGGTATGTAGAATCCAAATCTGCAATAAAAATATTTCTGTCTGTCCGTACACCGTACGCCGTACGGGCCACTTTTCTTAGTTACCATGAAAGAAAATTGATGAAATTCGGGTTATAGGTTCCGTTCGGGGTCTAGTTGGTCCTCGAAGCTCGACGTTACTGTGAGTCATCTCTAAGGGGTTCAAAATAGGGGTTGAAATTTTCAAAACGCCTATACCATTTTTTTACGTGAATATTTTTACGGTTTTAAATAGTTCTTGAACTTGCGAGCTTTTTAAGACCATCCGGAGCGTCGTACGTCCAGCCGTTCGTTCACAGTAAGGCCCCGAAGTTTGCACCGACAGGCATTTTCGACTCCAGTGTGAATGAAATTGTATACAATTCAAACCAAATCTCGTAACCAGAGACGCGCCCACAATAGGAAATTTGGCGGAGATAAAATCATTGCTAGGGATCACCTGATTATATTGGCGGAGTATGAAGTCCAGTTGGTTGTTCTGTGATACTATTTCATTTGACAAATAATGGCTCTTTTGGAGTTTGTTGGTAGGTAGTGAAACTTGAACAAACGTTGAAGTATTATTGATGGGTAAATTATTACTACGGTAAATCATTACTCAACGGTACATTATTACACAACGGTTCATTATAACATCTACGTAGGAGGGGCTGGAGTTTGTTGGTAGGTACTTTTGCAACTTTTTTCACTCCTCATCAACAATTTCTTTTCAGAACTTCATTATGTGTGTTTCTTTTTGTTAGGTACTGTTTGTCATCGGCAGAATTATTTTAGCAACATTTAACTCGTGATTGAGGTAGGTACCTAGTAACCTGTACGGGGTTAGGTACTAACCTACGGAGGGTCTGCGATCTACATAATATGTATAGAATAGTACATATCATATTATATAGACGGGTTATCTATACATAGAGCTGTGATCTGTAACAGAAGGGTATTCTATACAAAATAATAAACCGTTGTGCAGGGATTTGCAGCGTTTTGGTTTATTATTCTGTGAATAATACACCTATGTATTCGCTCAGAAAACAATTTTTATAACATCTCAAACTTTTTTCTTTTCCGTTTCAAGGTGCGTAGATTCCAAAAATGCAATGTCCGTCCGCATTCCGGCGTACGCCGTCCGCCGTATCACGTGTACAGGCTTCATTTTCGGTCTAAAAAAGTCGTTCTTTCCCACACATGCTCCGTTTGGGCCCTAGTTGTGTCCTGAAACTTTTCAGCCCGATCGGAATATACCCAGGGGTGTTACCTATGAGTGAAAATGTGTATAAAAATAGGTACTTTTTGCGTTTTAACAACATGTTAGTAACATGAGCTTTTGAGGTATCTTTTTCCATGTTTTTGAGGACGAGAAGACCGAATATGAAGTCGATTTTGACCAAAGACGCGGAAATTGAGGTTTTACCAAAGGTTCAGCTCCCGAAATTGGTTTTTTATGAGTCAAAAACCTGGAAAACTGTCTGAAATCACCATCAATGTGTACAATAACATTGGAAAAAGTGTAAACAGGTGAATCAAGACCATTAAATGCCACTACCAATGATCAAAGATGATCTTAAAAAAAAAAAAAAAAAGCGTACCTATTTCATGTTTTGGGGGCCAAAATTGGTGGAAATCATCAGAAATAGCTATTTCAATCATTCCACATGAAAGAAACAATACATTTAACAGCCAACAAAAATCTCTAGAACTCCAATAGAATAATAAACCCATGTGACAAGGACTTTGCAGCGTTTTTTTCTTTCTGATTATAATCAAGGATGGCTGTATGACGTCGAGTTGGTTGTTCAGCGACATTATTTCATTTGGTAAGTGATGGACTATTGGATTTTGTTGGTAGGTACTTGTGAAATTTGAACGTTGAAGTATTATTGATTGGTAAATTATTACATAACGGCAAATTATTACACAACGGTAAATTATCACACAACGGTTCATCACCAAGAAGGGGCTGGATTTTGTTGATCGGTACTTTTGCAACTTGACCAACCGTTTAAGTATTATTGATGGACAAGTTATTACACAACGGTTCATTATAGGTATTGACTACAGAAAACAGTGATCTACGCAGAAGGGGCATCTATTTCACTCCACATCAACAATTTTCCTTTAGAACTTCGTTATTTGCGTTTCTTTTTGCCATTTTATTTACTGTTTGTCATCGACAGAATTATTTTAGCAACATTTAACTCGTGATTTAGGTAGGCACCTGGTAACGAGTACGGGGTTAGGTACTAACCTACGGAGGGTCTGCGATCTACATAATATGTATAGACTAGTACATAGTATATAGACGGGTTATCTATACAGAGAGTTGTGGTCTGTAACAGAAGGGTATTCTGTACAAAATAATAAACCGTTGTGCAGGGATTTGCAGCGTTTTTTCGTAATTTTAGCCATTTTTACCGATTTTTGATCAAATCAAATTTGACCCCTACTCTGTATGAAAAACAACTGAAAATGGTATTTTTCGGTCTCCCCTTCCATACTAATTTCAGTGATTCGCTTTGATCAGCATTTTGAAATCCAGAAAGAACAGTAACAAACGTGTACTTCGTTGTTGATAGATGCCAGCGATGGCCGATATTGTACCGTTTTTGTATGAGTCATTTGGACAAAAACGGTACAACCTCGGTACCTCAAAATTTCACGTTCCTAGTACGTCCCAAAGCTCGCGGTTTTTAGCATATCACGATGTAATCACTCTTCCTGGCTCCCATGCCCCAAAAACTAAAATTCTGGTCTTCACCGAGTGAACTACGAAATTCCGTAAAATATCAAGGTAATAGCCGTATCCTATTTCTGAAGTATGAGGTTCCTGAGCTTACTTTTTAAGGTTTTCCCCCAACTCACCCACCACAATATGACATACGATAATTCGAAAAACCCTAATAGGGAAAAATATCTGATAGGCACTGAAGAAAACTCCTACAGCAGTCGACACGAGGGGCCCAGGTAAAACATTAACCCCCTCCCGCTACACCAGCGCTCCCTGCGATGAGAAGCGGATGAGAGGAAAAAAACCACTAATTGGGTTCATTACACAAAACTGTTAACGAACTCTCGTGGCGGCGGTGATTAACGGGTTTTCATTGGCCTTTCCGACTTCAACTCAGCCACGGCAGGGTGAAGCATATGTTCCTGTAATGAATGTTGAATGAGTTGAATTTAACGAGAAGTTGTTCTCTCATTCTCCAGAGTTACGGAGCTCTATAAATTGCGTATGGGGGCGGCTGCTATTCAAATCACCATATTGTGGGAACCCAATTAAATTATTTCACAAGCCCCTTTTTACATAAGTAAGTTATTTTCATACCAGGCGGAGACGATGAATATTCTGATTACTGGGAATTATGGTTTGTTTGAGGGAGTTTTGAAAATCGAGAGACGATTATACCACTTCCGCCCTGCGGTGTACCTTGCTGAATGTTTTCCCTTAATATTGAGTACGAGAAAACGAATGTTGGAGGAAGGACCATTTTTAATTCGTGGCAATCCAAGTGGGGAACCATAGCAAAATAAACCTCACAGTGGTTTCACATTACGGTTACTTTTTCTGAGGGTTTTGCAAGGTTTCTCTGCTATGTGTCTGAGGATGAGGTTGAAATGAATGGGGAATACCCACGTAGTTTTATTGTTTTTAAATTTGTTGGAAAGTAGACACTGAAATGAGACAGGACATATTTTTCATTTGGGTGAGACTAAAGTTGTAGTTAATTTTTAATTAAACGTGGAAGTTCGTGGCTTCATTGTCGCCTTTCTATGGATACAGTTCGTTTTTTATAATCCATCCGAGTGCTGGAGCCGGCTGGGCAATTCGTGCCTCCCACAAGAGAGCCAGCCCTAAATTGAATAATGGTCGGGCAATCACATTTCATGAATGTGCGGAGGGTTCAAGAATTCTATCATTCATGAAGCGTAACGTTCGTTCAAGTTACAGAAGTGCCTACCAGCAAAATCCAAAATTACCATCATTCTTCAAATTAAATAATATCACAGAACGGCGAACTCTGTTTCATACAGCCATACGTGATTATAATCAGGTGTTCCCTAGCAGTGATATCTAGGATGGATTTATACCGTTTCATTCACGATCATGTTGACAAAGCTTTTCGGCGCAAACGAACTGCACCGATTGCACTGCGAACGATTGAAAGTTTTCGAGTACGACGTTGGGGAAATTTCAACCCCTATTTTTCACCCCTTAGAGATGAATGACCGCAAAGCCGAGCTTCGCGGACCACCTCGACCCCAAGTGGGACCTATAAACCAAAAATTCCATTAATTTTGGTTCATGTTTACTAAGAAAAGTGTGAAGTACGGCGGACGGACAGATTTTTTTAAAGTTGCATTTTCGGATTCTACGTTGGTCTCTTGAAACGATCAACGGGGGGGGGGGGGGGGGGGGTTAACATTTTTTGTTTCGTGCTGACTCCAAAGGTCTATTTTTGAAAATGTTGGACCAAAACTAATCAACGTATCATCTGCTCGATTAACTCGCCAGGGAAGTTGCTGCGCGAAACCGTATTGTATCGAAAGGGTTGCGAGAACTGACGAGAGTACATCGTAAGAGGTAAGGGCTCAATGATAACTCGTTCTAGAGTTGGGAATGCATCGTAGTCAGGTATGGCACCTTATCAGCAACACACCCAAATGTAAGTTTCTGCATGCGGCAAAAGCAACTCCTTTATTTATACAGTAAAAACTTGAGTCTTGGGAGTTGAAATTTCTCCACTCAGGAAGAGAAAGCTGTCGACCGGGCAGCGGATTTCCCCCCAACGAAAACTTTAGATTGAAGCGAACCCAATTTATTGTGATAGGAATTGAAGGTTGGGAGTTTGACCATGCTTTTGGCTTACAGCGGCCCTCGGATCCATTTTCTCGAAGCACTTTACACAGGTTTCAAGGCGGGTTATTAGTCTTCGAGTCGCCCATAGCCAACAACTTGGCCCGACAAACAACAGCCTACATTCTAAGGTTCCCCCTTTTGTAAAATACTATGGATGGAGCGGGGGTGTTGAGCAACTTCGAAGAGTTTTCTTTAGAGAAGCCATTTCAACAGAGGTCGAACGGACGTAACAAAGAAGTTTACCGTGAAATGAAAGATTGGATGAATCTTTGGTTAAGAACGGCGTGACGGTGCCAAAATATAAACAATGATTTAAAATGGTTGACAGAGACAGAACGCATCTAGGTCGCTCCATGATCGATGTTTTGGTCCTCGTACAGTATCTCATACAAGAGAGACTTCAAAACATGATGGATTCCGCTTTGGAATCGAGCATGAAAACATTTTGTCAAGCCCTCCTCAAAATTTGATGGTTTCCTGACAGCGTGCGTATTTTTTCTCTCGATTTTGGTTTTTCTGCTGTATAAAAACCCTACATTTCTATATTTTTTTGAAAACATTAGGAAATATTTCTGTGACCCTTGAAGACTGGAAAATGTCAATAAATTGTACCTGGCTGATTTCTCTATGTCTATGGACAACCTTACAGTTTTTTGGCTAATAATTTCTACCTATTAGCCACTAATTTTTGCCAAATAACTTTAATTAGCCAAACCTTTAGTTTTTTGGCTAATTTGTCTCGTGTCTATGGACAACCCTACATTATTTTCCATTTGAAAATAGTAATAGGAAATGTTTCTGTGATCCTTTAAGACTCGAAAATCTTAATTAATTGTACCTGGCTAGTCTATGAACAACCATATAATCGTACTAGCGAAGATGAAAACTAAAAACGGCTTTTTAAACTGAAATCTTCAAGTGATGAGAATATGATGAGAGAAATTCAACGTCAACGTTATTGTCGCCCATCGAATCAGCTTAGATCGTTCAACGACCTAACTTTCACGTTAGATCCCTAGTCCGTCAACGACCTAGTGGCCAAACTTTTGCGAAAACTCTCTATTAAGTTAAGCCTCTCTATTAAAGTTAAGCCCTCCTCAAAATTTGATGGTTTCCTTTTCAAGGAGCGTTTTTTAAGTTGATCTCGAACTGAAGAATTTGTTGAGACCACCCGGTGCATCGTTCGTCTAGCCGTTCGTTTGCACCGAAATGCCGTCAACATGGTCGTTAATCAAACGGTATAAATCTGTCCAAGATATCATTGCTAGAGAACACCTTATTATAGTCCCGGATGGCTGTATGAAATCGAGTAGGGTGTTCTGTGATATTTGGATGTGATCTCTTGTAACTTGAACAACCGTTATGCTTCATGAATAACGAAAAATAATTAATGGTTGAATTATTAAATCCCGCTCATTTTTATGAAACTGTGATTCCCGGGCCGTCTGCAGGAGTCGATTTAGGGCTTTCCTGGGGGGAGCACGAGGGTTAGGTAGGTACTGACCACAGAAAACAGTGATCTACGTAGAAGGGGCCTCTGTACGGGTAAATAATAAACCGTTGTGTAATTATTTGCAGCGTTTTGTCACGTGTTCCTTGAAAATAGAACATAACATAAATATCTCAGTACCTTCGACGTTTACTTACATCGAAGTATTTTTGTATTTTTGTTTTTTCTTCTAATTTTAGCAATCCTCTTGGTGTTTCTTGCCTCCGAATCAATCAAAAAACGTCGAATTAAGTGTTTTTTCCCGCGAAAAAATCAGCTTCAAGGTATCCTCAATGTACATTTTATTCGTGACGAGCTTGTTCTTCCAAAATTACCCTGAATTAAATGAAATCTACAAACTGCATTCATATCGTACCAACTCCATCATTGGAATAACTCACTTGTTTCAGACATAGGTACCTAATAACGTAAGATTTTTGTAATAACGTCAAACTTATTACCAACGTAAGTGATCTAATATTTCCTTTATTTCCTTTCCCTGTGGTACCTACGTACATACGTTTTCGTGTCTTCAGCGATTGGTTTTATTTATCCAACGGATCAGTCGATCGTTGGACGAAATGGTCATTCCATTAACGATTTTTCTCTCTTTTGTGACTTTTTTCCTCTATTCTAGTAATTTATATTGGTGAAAGGGGAGCCTAGGCAGATAGTTAGTCCGTTTGATAAATTAAATTCGATCGTCGCTCGTTCAAAGTGTCAATTCTTTTGTTTAGTTATTGGAGTGATAGAAGGGGGTTGTAGATTCATTCTCCCCATGTCCTGCAGAATCAGTTCAGGGAGTGAATATAACTGCGGATACTCTGTACAACCTGGTGTTGGCTCATTATTGTATTATTTTGTTGTAACGATGGCCTTTTCTGTACCTAACGTAAAATTTTGAACTCTAATACAGAACTGGCTCTAATGACTGCCTGTATTCATGGATTTTGTTTTCCAAAATAAAAAATTTGTTGTGGGCATTCTATGGCTATTTTTCTGTGTAAAGAACTATGGAAGGGTCCTCGAATTAATTAATACCTATTTTTTTAAATGATCGAATATATAGGTATTTCAAAAAATCTAAATTCAGAAAGTACCAAATGGACCCCCTCAAAATTCTGCTTGATTCATCGGTTTTCTATCAGTGAACAAACCGAGAAACTGGTATCCTTAAACAAAGAAACTAGTGATAGAAGAACACAGACTCATGCAGAAATACTACATCCAAAAATGGAGTACAACAAGTGATTTCCAATAAACTATATTGATGAAATTATTTCAACGAACAAGCACGATATACCTAGCTTTTCAAATTGAAATAAAGGTTTCCAAAGATTCCCACAACAACCCTGAATACCTGCTTGAAGTATCCTCCTCCATTTCCCCAACTCCCTGAAAATTGCGTGTAAGTATCTTGGTTTTCGTTGATCAACCTCTTATGATCATACCAGTTATAGATTCCAAGACTTGGAAACGTTGCGGTTCACCTGTACACCAGGAACGTGATTTCATCAGCATATTGGAGATTACGACGAAAAAAAAGCAAACGGTTTATATTTTATACGAAAAACGGGATATTAAGCATCGGAGAAAAGAAAGAGAGGAAAAAATATGGTTTATGCATGTCACGCTGGGAGGATTAGGAGTAATAGAGCAAGAAGATGTCGCCACACGTCTGCCGAGGGAGGGGTGCCCCTTAAATATTTTATTCGGCCCTTTGAGGGGTGCCACGTCCTCGCTTTAAAGTTTCAATTTATCTCCAGGTTCACGCACCAGAAGGTTTATAATGCAATAAAGGGACCCGAGAGAAAGGCAACGTATCCTTTCGCCTACCCCGCCAAAACCAGCCAACTCCCGGCGCTTTCAATGTCGACTTTCCGAGCCCTCCGGCCCCACCGAGGAACATTTTCCTCACATTTTGTAGCCTGTCTTGAAGGTTTTGTAGCCTGTTGAAAATTTTATCCCAGTGCGATAGTTCGTCCACAAGTTTCCACATCCCAGAAGTGCTAACTCATTTTTCTCAACTTTACTGCGGGGGATTTAAAACGCTGCAGATTATTACACAACGGTTTATTATTTACCTGTATAGCGTAGATCAATGTTTTCTGTGGGAAGTACCATCCTCGTAGCCTCCCCTCGCCCAGGAAAGCCCTAAATGGAGTACTGGAGCCGGCCCGTGAAGTACAGTTTCATAGAAATGCGCGAGATTCAATAGTTCCGTAATTAATTATTTGTTGTATTCGTGAAGCATAACGTAACGTTCAACTTACAACATAAAAGTTTGTTCAAAAATTTTTTGATTTTGTTGATACTAAGTAACTTGAACAACCGTTATGCTTCATGAATAATACCAAATAATTAATGATTGACTTATTGAATCCCATTTTTATTAAACTGTAATTCCTGGGCCGGCTCCAGTACTCGATTTAGGGTTTTCCTGGGGGGGGGGGGGGGGGGAGCACGAGGGTAGGTATTGACCACAGAAAATACTGATCTACGCAGAAGGGGCATCTATACTGGTAAATAGTAACCCTTTAACGTTTTGTGGCTTCTATAGTGCCACACAATTCGTCCTCCGAATGGGCAAGTTCAATTATATCGATATACAAAAAACGATTCTTTACCCTGAAAGATGTTCCTATTCGCTACCAGAAACTGGTTCGATATGATCTATATCGATTTTTATAGCGTAAATAATCGACTAGTGTGGTGGTCACTAGAGTAGCCACAGTCCCTTCCGCCTTAAAACGATGTTTACTGCTCCTCACTCGTTTGTGGTTACTCTAGGAGCCACACTTAACTGAAAGATCGAGGCCTTCATGAATAACAACATATTTCAACAACATTTGGTTTATTTCTCTCTATAAAACGAATTGTGCAAACATTTTGTAAGTAGCTATCACAGTATACGTATTTAGGAATTTATTTTATAGTGAGGAATTTCTTTTATCCAAGAGTAAAAATATGAAAAAGGCGTCACTATCACAAGAATTGTTTACAAATTTGGTAACATTGTAGTACATGTACAGTTAGGAAATTCTTTCAACGCTTTGTGACTAATCTAAGGGTAAAAATATGAAAAAAGGTGGGGTAAAAATATGAAAAAAGGTGTCACTATCACAAGAATTGTTTACAAATTTGGTAAATTGTAGTACATAATATATGTACATTTAGGGAATTCTTTCAACGCGTGACTAATCTAAGGGTAAAAATATGAAAAAAGGTGTCACTATCATCAGTCTTTGAAAACAGTCTTCAGGAATACTCATTTGAAACACAAAACCTTACATTCTTCTTCTAATTTGAACTGCAAAATTATCCTAATCAGGGTAAAACTATGAAAAAAGGTGGTGTCACTATCATCAGTCTTTGAAAACAGTCTTCAGGAATACTCATTTGAAATTAATCACCTTTTATTTTGTCAAATAGGGAATGTTCCAATTTTCTAACTCACCCTTTTCTCGTGGAAAGGTATATAACATAATTTGCACAATGCCACTTCACAGGTAACGCAAATTACGTTGCTTCTTTTAGGTTGCTTCCTTGTGCTGCATCCAGCACAGCGCCGGTACTTATCGATTTTTTGGGGTAAATGATTATTAGTCGATCTCATCAGCGGGTATGGAAGTTCAGGGGAAGTTTTCATTTTGTTTCGACCGACGATAACAGTTGGTGTTGCCTGCTTCCTCGACGAAAAATCCCCTATCAATTGGTTTGCCAGCATATCTCTAAATTCGAGATGTGACATTGGTTTCCTGGTGACAGAGCTAATGCGGGTGGTCTCTTTAGTGAGAATGTAACTGTTCACAATAGTAGCATCAATCAAATAGAAAAAAATTTTCATCCACCAACGCCTCGATTTCCATGCAACGTTGTAAGTTTCCATGTATTGATCGAATTTATCAACACCTCCCATGTATCGATTGTAGCGGGCAATAGGAGCTGGGCATTTGACGTCAACTTTTTCTCGTACACTATTAGTTCGCTTTATCTTTATCTTCTTTTTTGGATCATCCGTCGAAGATACAACATTTACACATTTAGTGCCTCTGTCTTTCCATCTTGAGACCCCTAAGTTTTCAGCTGCCACATAATCACTCTCTCCATAACTCAGTTCTTTCTCTCCTTTTAGCTTGTTATGAGGGAACAACCGTCTGGCAGTGAGCACGGTTCCACAAGAAAAAATCGTAACGCGAACGAGTTTCAGTACTAGAGCAATAGAAGTATAAAAACGGTCGAAGAATAAACAATAGTTCATGTTTTTGAATGGTTCCATTAACCCAAATACAACCCTCTCAGCTAGACTTATTTGTGGAGCATTTGGGGCTTTGCCTTCATAAACTTCGAAATTCAGGAGGAAGCCAGATCTTGAGCAGCACAACGCCCATACTTTGAAACCTCTTTTGATTGGCTTCAAGGGCATGTACTGTTTTAGCGAAGAGCGACCCTTGAACGCAATCATCGACTCATCCAATGCAAGAAACCTGCAAGGGTTGAATGATTTCTGGAATTGGTCCTTCAAGTAATTGATGAGGGGGCGTACTTTGAATAGCCTATCAAAACCTGGAACATTGCGATCTTTGACACAGACAGCATTATCATTTAGGTGGAGGTATCGAGTTATTTTCAGGAAGCGTTTCAATGTCATGACCGATTCAATTCGTTCCACACGAAAATTGCGTTTCATAGACCAATAAAGACGCATGGACGGTAATTTATGAAATCCCATGATGATCAGAATCCCCAAATATGCCAAAAATTCGTCATACTGCAGATTCAGGGTGGTTTTGGGAGGTCCTTTCGGGGGTGGGTTCCTGGCATAGGTTTCTGACTCCTGAATAATTTTATCCACTAGTTCGACAGTAAAAAAACTCAAGAACACAGCCAATGGATCAGCAATGTTGACTTCCTTCTTAGGTCCGTAAGGACGATTGAATATAGAATTTTTGAAACCAACTTGGCTTGATTGAGTGTTGCTTTTTGACCATTGGGGAGTAGGTACTGTCTCATCCAGTGCGCTTCGATCGTTGACCAGAATTCTTTCTTGCAGCTCTTGAAGTTCTTCTACTTGAGCATTGAGGATATTTTCAGCTGCGGGTACACTTTCAGGAGATGGTCGGGCGAAGTCCACTACATCATCAGCAGATGTGCTAGGTGGAGACATTTCAGTCAAAAGTCCTACATCCTCATCACTGTCAACTTTCATATTGCAAGTTCTGGCCATTGCCGCGCCTGAAAGTAGAATGAAAATGTATAGAATCGGCATAAGGCATTATTGCATTGCCAAGGATAGCAGACACACAGACAAATGAACAAACCACCCAGCACAAACCTTCTCGGATTTCCAGTCACAATATCAATACAAGAATCTGTACCTTGAGTAGTATTATCAATAAAGAAGAACGAAAATAAGTAATATGTGAAAATAGTTACGTTGCTCTAAAATTAAGATTTGGCCATCGTCACAATCAGAATCCCCTCCTTCATCGGAATCATACGCTTGAGCATCATTTGTTCCTTCAAGCTGGTCAAACCATTGCTCAATGTTTTCTATGGTTTTCCCCTCTAATTCGTCAAGAGAAATACGAAGCTTTGGCATCTGAAATCCATCAGTTTCAAAAATTATCTTAGGTCCACAACAGTCAATGTCTTTTACAAACTGATTTTTAACTCTAGCATTGGAGGAGTCATTTCAAAATATTTTCAAATGAGCCTGTGATTTTCCTCATCAGTGGACCCACAAGTGGAGGATCACTAGAAAAAAAAAATTGTCTCAGCAAGAATGTTAACAAAACAGTAAAAACTTATGTAGTGCACCTCGCTAGTGTGCCCACTAGTTGATTTTACAAACAAAAGGTGCTACCCTGTGGGTAGACTGTGGTTTCTATAGAAGCCACACCGATTCTGACGGTTTCAAGCGGAAATATCTTCTTCGCCAGGTAGCCTCAATCAAAACTTCCTTTTTACACTCAGACTTCACAAGTTCACTTACAGAAGTACTGTGTCAAACGTGGATCTATAAGACGTTTCATGCACTAAAACTTGAGCGAAAGTTGTACCCTTTGATGGGATGTCCACTGTTTTGGGCTCAAATATAGAAATATTCATTTCCAAAACATCAAAGTGTATACTGTGTAGGAAGATTATTGACTTACCTTGCCGAGAAACACGAGGATTTTCGAAGAAAAACTAAATTTCTTTCAGAACATTGGAAACATTGAACACAGTCCCAAGAACACGCACATACTGGGGTAAAATGGCGGTGATATCAGAGATAGTGGCCACTGCCAAAGCCACAATCGTGGAAAACCAGCTTGCCAACATTATAAAAATATTTTTCTCTCATATATCGATTCACGGACATCGAAAAACTCGAAGAATGTTGCAACCAATCCCCTCACTTCATCCACAAATTCTGCAGAGGGTGGCTTCTAATGTAGCCACAAAACGTTAACCCCCAAAACGAGTTTCAGCTGACTTGCGCGTTAAAAGTTTGTTCAAAATTTTTTTGATTTTGTTGATACTAAGTAACTTGAACAACCGTTATGCTTCATGAATAATACCAAATAATTAATGATTGACTTATTGAATCCCATTTTTATTAAACTGTAATTCCTGGGCCGGCTCCAGTACTCAATTTAGGGTTTTCCTGGGGGGGGGGGGGGGGGGGGGAGCACGAGGGTAGGTATTGACCACAGAAAATACTGATCTACGCAGAAGGGGCATCTATACTGGTAAATAGTAAACAAAAAAAAATCAGCTGGTTAATCAAATGGTCCTAAAAAACGAAAATGTCTACATAGGTAGCAGATATGAAATTTCCGATTTGAGCGAAATCGAATGAATCTGTTGCCAAACTTGGTAGTTCTAGATCGATCGTTCGTTGAAAACGTAGAGTGCACGTTCTTTTGGACATAGTTTGTGGCCCCAGGGAGCCAATGATATGGGACATTTTCCTGTTTGTTGAGTCAGGTATTAATAAACAGTAGCAAGTCACAGAATGTGAATGGGCGCCATCCTAACTATTGGTTCAACTGTTTTGGTTTATTATTCTGTGAATAATACACCTATGTATTCGCTCAGCAAAAAATTTTTATAACACCCCCTCAAACTTTTTTCTTTTACGTTTCAAGGTGCATAGATTCCAAAAATGCAATGTCCGTCCGCCGTACGCCGTCCGCCGTATCACGTGTACAGGCTTCATTTTCGGTCTAAAAAAATCGTTCTTTCGCACACATGCTCCATTTGGGCCCTAGTTGTGTCCCGAAACTTTTCAGCCCGATCGGAATATACCCAGGGGTGTTTGTTATGAGTGAAAATGTGTGTAAAAATAGGTACTTTTTACGTTTTAGCAACATATTGGTAACATGAGCTTCTGAGATATCGTTTTCTATGTTTTTGGGGACGAGAAGACCGAATATGAAGTCGATTTTGACCAAAGAGTGGAAAATTGAGTTCTACCAAATGTTCAGCTCCCAGAATTGATTTTTTATGAGTGAAAAACCTGGGAAATCGTCTGAAATCACCATCAGTTTGTATAATAACACTGGAAAAAGTGTCAAGACGTGGTTCAGGACGATTAAATGGCGCTACCAATGATCAAAGATTGTTTAAAAAAAAAAAGAAAAAAAAAGAGCGTACCTAATTTGTGTTTTGGGGGCCAAAATTAATGGAAACCATCAGAAGTAGCTATTTCGATTATTACGCATGAAAGAAACAATTAATGAACAGCCAACCTTTCTGTAGGTATGTCCAATAGAATAATAAACCCATGTGACAAGGACTTTGCAGCGTTTTTAATTATATTTGTGATTTGTTTTGTTTAGTGGTCTTGCGATTTATTTTTGACTGAAATACTCTATCGTAAGAGCAATGAAATTATTTTATTTCCGTAACATTCTCAATTTATTGCCAACTATGTAATGCTTTATAGTCCATAGAAATTAGTAAATGAACGAATGAAGAAGAGACTGAATAAAACAGACGAATGAAAATCAGTCTACCGTTTTTACAACGAGGACTAGATTCTGAAGGAAGACAAGTGGTTGAATAATAATTAATTAAAAGGAGCCGTCACGGAACGGGGATGAAACACTGATTTCCTCTGGGAACCTCCTGCCACCGACTTCTTGTCGGACTGACTGAGTGTTCCGTCTTTCATTAGTCCCGTGAAAGGAAGTGTGGAGCTCGAAGGGGCGAGTCATCTCAATCAAGTTGAACTCGGCGAATCCCAGTACCTCTGGAAAGAAAAAAACGCTGCAAATCCCTGCACAACGGTTTATTATTTTGTATAGAATACCCTTCTGTTACAGATCACAGCTCTATGTATAGATAACCCGTCTATATAATATAATATAATATGTACTATTCTATGCATAATTATGTAGATCGCAGACCCTCCGTAGGTTAGTACCTAACCCCGTACTCGTTACTAGGTACCTACCTAAATCTCGAGTTAAATGATGCTAAAATAATTCTGCCGATGACAAACAGTACCTAACAAAAAGAAACACACATAATGAAGTTCTGAAAAGAAATTGTTGATGAGGAGTGAAAAAAGTTGCAAAAGTACCTACCAACAAACTCCAGCCCCTTCTACGTAGATGGTATAATGAACCGTTGTGTAATAATTTACCGTTGAGTAATGATTTACCGTAGTAATAATTTACCCATCAAAAATACTTCAACGTTTGTTCAAGTTTCACTACCTACCAACAAACTCCAAAAGAGCCATCATTTTTCAAATGAAATAATATCACACAACAACCAACTCGACTTCATACTCCGCCAATATAATCAGGTGGCCCCTAGCAAAGATTTTATCTCCGCCAAATTTCCTATTGTGGGCGCGTCTCTGGTTACGAGATTTGGTTTGAATTTATTGTATACAATTTCATTCACACTGGAGTCGAAAATGCCTGTCGGTGCAAACTTCGGGGCCTTACTGTGAACGAACGGCTGGACGTACGATGCTCCGGATGGTCTTAAAAAACTCGCAAGTTCACTCGCAAATCACGAGTTAAATGTTGCTAAAATAATTCTGCCGATGACAAACAGTACCTAACAAAAAGAAACACACATAATGAAGTTCTGAAAAGAAATTGTTGATGAGGAGTGAAAAAAGTTGCAAAAGTACCTACCAACAAACTCCAGCCCCTTCTACGTAGATGGTATAATGAACCGTTGTGTAATAATTTACCGTTGAGTAATGATTTACCGTAGTAATAATTTACCCATCAATAATACTTCAACGTTTGTTAAAGTTTCACTACCTACCAACAAACTCCAAAAGAGCCATCATTTTTCAAATTAAATAATATCACAGAACAACCAACTCGACTTCATACTCCGCCAATATAATCAGGTGATCCCTACCAATGATTGGCCGTATTCACAAATTCCTATTGTGGGCGCGTCTCTGGTTACGAGATTTGGTTTGAATTGTATACAATTTCATTCACACTGGAGTCGAAAATGCCTGTCGGTGCAAACTTCGGGGCCTTACTGTGAACGAACGGCTGGACGTACGATGCTCCGGATGGTCTTAAAAAACTCGCAAGTTCAAGAACTATTTAAAACCGTAAAAATATTTACGTAAAAAAATGGTATAGGCGTTTTGAAAATTTCAACCCCTATTTTGAACCCCTTAGAGATGACTCACAGTAACGTCGAGCTTCGAGGACCAACTAGACGCCGAACGGAACCTATAACCCGAATTTCATCAATTTTTTTTCATGGTAACTAAGAAAAGTGGCCCGTACGGCGTACGGTGTACGGCGTACGGCGGACAGACAGAAATATTTTTATTGCAGTTTTGGATTCTACATACCTTGAAACATAAACCATCAAATTTTGAGGGGGGGTAAGAATTTTTTTTTTTCATGCTCGATTCCAATGGTTCATTATTGAAAATAATAAACCAAAAAACGCATCGGCAAGATTTGTTATCCACTTTCTTCTTTCCGCTGTTGTTCTTTATGAATTGTTGCATCATTTACGACTCGTCCAGCTATATTTTCACAGGAGCTTATTCAATATTATGTTCTTGTGAGGAACCAATTTTCGATTGAGGGCAAATTTCTATATACAATCCATGGCCAATAAAATTAATCAACGAATTGTTGGGAAATAGTTAAGCAGCGCACTGCCGCGTGCCGCTATATGTGAACCAGGACGAAAGACGCTCCTGGGGATGACTTGCTCACAAGTCGAAAGGAAGTGGATTAAACTGGTTTCGGTCACCATACAGGCGCCTCGGATCTAAATCGCACGCCCGTCTTCTTTCCTAGCATTTGTTGGGGGGTTCGTTTCGTCATTTCAAAACCCGCAGACGAAGCCAACTTTCCTGACAGAGGCGTTGAAGAGACCGAGTCAAAGTAGTTAGCCATCACGGAGTCCTCGGGATGGAGTCTGGCGAGGGGCGTAGTGCTGTGAGGGAAGTCCGGGAAAAGGGAGATACAGCCGAGCGCTGGGCCTTGAGTCGGAAACAAAGGAAACCAAACGCAATTACCTCTCCGCGATGTTGGTGAGGGGGGTCCGAGAGACAAAGGGTCTCAAATGGGAAGCCTTTCCCAACGATAAAGACAAATCCCCAAGGCGGTTACGGGAGCTACAGAAAACCGAAAACGAAGAGTAATCTTGGGTTCATTCCTTGGCCTTGTCTGAAAATTCGTGCCATTATTTTGGATAACGGTTAATTGATGAATAAATTATAGTCTGTCAGCTGTATTGGGGTGCTCAGAGCCACAAGTGGGGAGAACCAGCTCGAGTGATAATCAGCCTTTGAACTGGGATCCCACTTCAACCTGTCTTCAGCTTAGTATCGTTTGCCCCAGTCTCTTACACAATTGAAATAAAAGTTATATATTTGTGCTACATGCTATAATAAATTATTGCAGTTGCTACCCGAGCATTATTCGTTTATTTCTAGTATAGTACTCTGCAGTGATCGGTTTTATCACAAAATATGTGTGATCCCTCCCCATATGTCGAAGTAATACTATTCTGCGCATCGGACGGGCCATCCAGGTAGAGTGTAATAAATTCCGAAGTACCTCTGGGTAAAGTGAGTATGCGTAAATAAGGTTCCCCAGGATTTACCAGGGCATTCGCTCGCCGGTTCCCCCCGCAAAGCGTTAACTGAGCTAAATTGCCCTTGACACGCGGAAGCACCTCCCAAGATTACACGAAGAAGCCTGAGGTGAGGGATTCAGGTGCGTAATTTCCAAAAGCGTCATGCTTTGAACTTGATTGGGTGTGAGGGCCTTTCGCGCTCCCCCTAAATCCGCCGACAAGTTTGAGCATCCCTTCCATATCCATATATCAGTGAACTCCTTTCCCTTCAATTAATACGATAGGGATCTTGGGAAGCCTCTTGTCCCTTCTTGCTTACCGCTTCGGGGTTTAAACCAACTTTACGTATTAATCATTTCAGGTGCTACACCGAACAACCCTTCACAAGCATAATCAGTACGTATGACGTTGGATGTTTTGACAAGTAGTGATAATGCGTAGGTCGAGATTTAACAGCGAGTAACATCCTGTACTTTGACATTTCCAAGTTCATATCATCTTCTTACGTACAGAAACTGTCAAATAATGCATTGAATATCGTATTATGTGATGCCTTCAATACAAGAACGCCATCCACTTAGGAGGTAGACAACAGGAGCAAACTTCAGAGCTCGCAAAGTTCTAGAGCGTTGTAGGACGCAGTAAGGACGAAATATTACTAACATTATAACATAGCAGTGATATAATATGAACGTGGATAAACACGCTACCAAAGCACGTCACGAGTAAACTACGAATAAGCAAAAACGAGAATGGAATTCCCTGAAAAGATAGGTGATGGAGATAATATGCCAAACCGCTGAAATCATTCAACTTGTGGTAAGGCGAGGATATTACAACATTGGTAGCAAATCTTGTAAATAATGTTACTGTCATTTGACATCACGTATATCGAAATTATTCATTACATGTGTTAGAAATGTACTGGGGGTTTAGCAAAAAAAGGGAAAAAAACCCACAGTCATGCAGCATGGCTATAAGAGCGAATTTTCGAAGAAATAACTAATTTTATGTAAAACTGTTTTATCTCAAGAAATAACCACGTTCCTTCATCTTCAAAGTGCTCCAGTTTGAGAACGGAATGAGATATCGCAATTCTGATTTCACCATCGTGTTCAGCGTACAAAAACCTTTAAAATGAGGTGTCACTTGTCAGACTGTTTCATTTTGGGAATTTATGGGTAATTTCCCCCCCCCCCCCCCTAAAACTCCCCCTTAGAGAGACCCGATTCTGCCCATCTACGAACTTAGCCTGTCGATTTCCAAGACAGATTTTTCGTGCAAATTTGAACTTTTTATCTCAATTCTGTCGAGAGTTATCGTCTGGAATGACACATTCATATATAAAATATAAATATATAAATATATATACATATAATTTTTGGTGTCTTTCGGCAGTGAATTCAGGATGGTCTGAAACGGATTTTGGTATAAAAATCTTTCGGAAATTCGAGTTTTAAAAGTTTTGGACCGAGAACAAGCAACTTGTAGAGCCGTTTCGGGGGGTCTACAGGTCGGTTCTGTCACTTTTGATCCACTTGTCCAGATTTTACTGTGGTTCCTCAGCGTATTAGGCCGTAACTGTTTGTTTTCGGAAGGATTCTCCGGTAACTAATACCACTTCCTTCACCACACACCTCACCGCAACGTTTGCCTTGAAACATTCAGAAACCATCTCACATTTTACCTCTCCCCTCGCCAGTCCACTGGTGATATGTGAGGTCGCCTCTCGGTAATTTCCTTCAGTGCTGCTCCCGCATGAATAACACACCGCACGTACAAAGTAGCCCTAATTGCCTGGCGTATTAGCCTTTTCCCTCCCACGCCGCTGAACGATTTCATTATAATCTCGCTGACCCTTTGTGTCGCCCACCCCTCCGTCTAAAGATACATTTTTCGGTGTAAAACTTGGTTTCCTGACAACTTTTCCAAGCTCAATTTCGTCCGTTAACACTCACTACGGATCCGTATCGAACGGGGCAAGACCCAGACGAAGGAAGGATGACGCTCGGAATTATCCAGTTGACGTGACCAGGGTTAAGGAACAGCTGTTTTATACGCTTCGAACAGCGAACGCGAACATCGTCGAGCATAAAGAGAAAAAAACCACGAGAAAAGCCGATCTGAAAAGAAAAAAGTAAAGAAAATATACTGGTGGAAGGGACTTGGTTGGGAAGTTTCAATGATTTATAACGAGGGCAATTTTAAAACACATTGGCTATGCAAGTAGCGTTCTTCTATCACGAGTTAGTCCAACAGGAAGCAATCACAGAAGACGTTAGTTGCTGAGACTGTAAAAAATCAAACCAACCAAGATGTAAGGCAGGCATGAACAAACTTAGAAAATAGTTGCAATGCTCAGTAAAATTTAAGATTAGGTACCTCTGGGTAGAAATAAAGTAGGTGTTGGGGGCTCAACCAAACTAACAGAATTCCTTCGTGGAACCCTTACAATCCTCATGAATATTGAACCAAAGTCCTAATAGTCCCAAATGACTTGTGCTTCAGACTTCACTTTCTAGTGCAAATTACTCGTTGATCATGAGCACGAAAGGGAAAAGTAGCTTCATTTTTACAGCGCCGAGATCTGGAAGCGAAAACTATGCGGTGTATAGCGATTCGAAGGTGGAATACACAAGCCATCCGTGTGATAGGTTGACCGGGGCAAAATATAACGAACGGTTTTTTCATCCGATTGCCGAAAAATTTGTGCAATTTTTAGGATTAGATGTACCTATTCGTGGACTGTGTGATCTGTACATAGATCTTTTTATGGAGGGTGAATACCCAGCTTTGTGCCAGCCACCTGGAAGTTGGAGCCCTGGAGCACAGGGACTTATTGACGAATTTACTCCGGCACTGACTTTTACCTATTCGTTAGTGAATTAATCGGCAACAACTCATCAATCCCTAGCTTTTATAAGTATATCGTGGCAACAAATCAAGTGGCTTGAGACTAATAGAATAAAAATTCCATTCATGCAGCATGGCTTAAGGAGCAAATGTTTGATGAAACCGTTTGGGAAATGAGAAGTTAAATCAGTGGTCATATGTCAGGCCATTACGGCCTGACTGGGCACTCATTGAGACCACAGTGGCTCGTCGTGCAGAAAAATTATTATATTAAAAAAAAAACATTTTTGGGTGTTTTGAACGAAGAAGTTATGGTTTTGATCAGTCGATGCAGTCTGAACGTACTGAAACTACTTGAAGTTGATTCAGCGACCAAAAAACGTGGTAAATTACACCTTACATGCCTACGTAAAAAATATGCAATTTCTCCCGGACCGCATTTTGTAAATTTGGTACGCAGGGTGCGTCTAATCGGACTTGGACTAGTTACAACCGATTCAGCGCCCCAAAAATATGATGGCAACACTCCACATGCCTGTGTTGCTGAAATCCTTTTTGTTTTGATTTTTTGGACCAAAAGTTTGTATATTTGGAGGACCCCTGCGCACAGTGCAATCGGGCTGGGTATAATGAACTTAGTGTTACTCTTGCAGATACGAACTTTGGAGCATTGGAATCGAACCTGATCGAAGCCGGGAGCGAACGAAGGTCAGTGAACGTCAATTTGCCATTGGGACATGTGTCCCAATGAACTGGCGTTCGTCCTCACAATCCATATCCCACCAAGGGGGTGGGGCGAAGGGATTCGGCCGTGTTGGATGCAGTTGGCTCTGAACATGGTCTGAAATTCGTTCTCTGTCTGGTATACTCGTGTTGTGATATTCCTCATTAATTTATTGAAGGTTTAAAATATAACCGGCCGATATTATGATGGAAGATCCGATATTATGATGGATTTGGCCGTTTTCTCAGGTGCAGCATTTATCTTACTGCAAGAAGCCGGAGCAACGAAGAAGAAGAAAAATAATAAACGGCGCTGGTGGATGACCTCTCTTTCCCAAAGTACGGAGCAGTGTGGCAGGACAAAATTACTATGTGTTCTTAAAGCTGAATTGGAATAATATGGACTATTTCATAACTTCTCCCGAATGAAAGCTACAGATTTCGAGTTTTTGTTGAGTGCAGTAGCCCCCAAAATGTGCGGAGACGACACGTTCTTTAGAAGAGCTGTACCTGCATCAGAAAGATTAATATTCACTCAGATATTTAACTACTCGGGATTCGTATGCCAGCTTAATGTGTGCCTTTAAAATATCTAAACAACTCATCTCTAAGGAGATAGAACCCATCAAATCCTCATGAAGAATATTGAACCGTCTAAAGTCGCTCACAGACTTCTTCGTGAGATACTGAATGAACCGTAACATTTTAACAGCGCCGTGATGTAGCGGAGAAAACCAAGGTGGATTGAACAGTGGCTGTTCAGAAGGTACTTATATCTACATAAGATGGAATACACAAACTGTGTGTGATGTCTGGACATTATATATACGGCAATCTGCCGTCTGCGGGCCGTAACTTTTCAAGTATGCCGCCGCCTAATATGAAGTCATAAAATGTTGGAGAGAGAGACAGCTCTCAAGGACTCGAACAATAACGTTTCGCCCGCTATTCAACTGATGTTTAACCCTTCGCTTACTACACGCGTGCCAGACCTCCCTTTCCAAAGTCTGGGGACACTCTTCTGCCGCCCTCTAGGATATTGCCTGGGTAAATAATATCGTTCTCCGGTTTTAATGCGTGTCCGTATATACGCCCTTTTCACTTCTCTTACCCAGCATTTCACATGACGCTCCGTTGGTGTCGTAAAATACCGTCATCTGCATACAATGGGCGGATGCTTCCTATCGCTAGGACAACTGCTAGTTGTCGGCTTTTCCGTGAATATGATAGCTGAACTGCGGTGTGTTGGATGATTGTCAGTCCATTCCCAAAAGCTAGTCATACAATCTTGATTCGTTCTGTGGTTATTGAAACATCTCAAGTGTACTTTTATCATGACGATGTTCACAGTGGCGGGCATTATTTATACCGATGATGTACTTACAACGGAACGCGACACCAATGGGCAATAACGATGAGTTGGATGTTACCTAATTCTCGTGACTCCCGGGTTTTTATCGCAGTGGTAGGTGGGGAAAATCGAATTATTGTGCAGGTTTAGCCATTATCCTTCTTGTTTTTTAAATTTACGTACTACCTAAGCAAGGAAGTCACAAGTTACAGCCCAGTGGTTGAATGAACGATGCAACTCATACTTTCCTCATCACCGCAGTGGTGTACCTTGGCATCTCTCAAGCACATAAACGCTCTGAGTGTTTGTGGAGTCTCGATCTGGCCTTACTACAACGGAGACATGAAACTGCGCCACTATTGGAGTGAATGAGGGTATTTGTCGACACACGTCTAATCACTCATGTTCTGCACACTCGCGAATCAAAGAAAGGTGGGAGCGTAGCAATCTCGGTGAAAGAATAACAGGTGCCTGATATTCAGTTGGGAAACTGGGTTACTGCTTGCCTTGGTGGAATGTGAGGCGATTGGAAAGACAAGACGCGGTAACGCGGTACATAAATAAAAACGCTGCAAATTATTACTCAACAGTTTAATATTTACCTGTATAAATGCCCCTTCTGCATAGGTCACTGTTTTCTGCGGTCAATACCCTCGAGCTCCAAAGCCCTAAATGGAGTGCTGGAGCCGGCTCGGGAATTACAGTTTCATGCAAATGCGTGGGATTCAATACTTCAGTCAGTAATTATTTGTAGCTATTCATGAAGCATAAGGTAAATAATAAACGTTGTGTAGTAATTTACCGTTGTGTAATAATTTACCCAATAATACTTCAACGTTTGTTGAAGTTGCAAAAGTACCTATCAACAAAATCCAAAGGATGCATCATTTTTCAAATGAAATAATATTACAGAACAACTAACTCGACTGCATACAGCCATCCGTGGTTATAATCAGGTGATCCCTACCGATGATATGATATTTTTATAATACATGGACTTCCGGTTTGGGGTAGCGCTTATGCCACAACAATCAACCCGGTCTTCATCTGCCAGAAGATATGTTACGTGTAGCTACAAGAAGTACATTTTTAGAGCACACTGGTCCCATCTTCAATAAACTCCAGATTCTAAAGCTGAAGTCTCTAGTGGAGTTGAGTAGCCTGAAGCAGGTCCTGAAAGAGAATATTTATATTCACACGACCTTCTCACGACACAGTTACTCGGTTTCAGTACGATGGAAAAATTTATATTCCTTTCGTGAGAACAACTGCTGCTTCGAATTTTTACTGCTCCACTGGCACTCGTGTGTATAACTCTCTTCCGTCCACTATAAAGAAAGAATTAGTAGAGCACCCAAATAAAAGAAACCTTATTCTGAAGAGGTGGTTCTTGCAAAACCAAAATACCTAGTTTCCCATATGGAAATGAGTTATGTACAGAATGTATGTTTTCTTTTCTTTATAATGTATATATTTCTTTTTTTCTCTTTAAAACTTTTTCTAAGTGCATATGGACAAAATTGTAATTCCCGTTCAGCTTGTATTTGCTGCCCCTGGCAGCGCCTCCTCGAACCGGCGCCCGGGAGCGCCTGGCTTCCCCCACTATTTGAATGTCGATCTTCTCACTTCTCGCGATCCTATCTTACCAATAACATCGAGCCTACCGTTTTCATCTATATTTACTGTGATTGTGACAATTTGGTTGATATAAATTATTCATATACAGTCCGCTAGTTCTTTGTTTGATACCTACCAGTGAACATATCCATTTTTGGCCACGTTCGAACCGGATTTATCATAAACTCTTACAACCGAAATGTCCGATCCCGTTAATCCCTCATCTTTATCAAGTGATGCCGGCACCCAAGTTCGTCGTGAAATCATAAAGGCACGTCGTGTTTTGCAATTGATAGCCGACGACGTAAAATCCGCTTCAGAGACTGGATTAATATGCAGTGGTGGTGAACTTTCTGAACTTGACGAAACGGAGTTTATTGGAATGATGGAAGTAATAGATTCAAATTATGCGTCGTACAAGGAAACATTCGAGAACACGATCGATCTCGCTGAGGAACTCAAAGTATCAACACAATTCCCTAGTCAAGAGGACAATGATCGACTTCAAGAGGTAAAGTCTTTATACTTCCGAGCTCACGGATACAAGGTAAGGATGTCGCGAACATCTACAATCAACTTATCTAATAACAACAGTATCGTATCAACTAATAACCATAGTCGCTCCATCCTACCTAAAATTCAAATAAAGAAGTTCTCTGGAGAGTTTGGTGAATGGGCTACATTCCATCAATTATTCACTGCACTTGTAATTAACGATACGAATTTATCGAACGCTGAACGATTTCATTATTTAACTTCATTTCTAGATGGCCGTGCTTTAGATACCATAAAGCATATCAAAGTAGTGGACGCTAATTTTGCCCAAGCTTGGGACGCTCTCGTTCGAACTTTTGATGACAAACGTAGGCTTGCCAACTCGTACCTGGATAACCTAATTAACTTCAAACCATCATCAGGACGTCCCACAGCAGATTCTTTACAGCGTTACTTATCTCAGGTGTCAGAAAGCATCGCTTCTATGAAAAATTTAGGCGTACCTAACTTATCAGAATACCTGTTGTGTGAACTTGCACTGAGAGCTCTAGATCCAGTGACTCGTGAGGCTTTTGAATTGCAGTGGGTTCAAGTAGGTACTGCTTTCCCTGATTTCAATGCTTTGAAACAGTTCGTAGAAAATCGTTGTCATGTTCTACGATTGACAAGTGATAATAGTTATACCTACAAACCAGATGCACCTAAACCATCTGGTCAGCCAACGACTAAATCCGTCAAGTCACCTAATAAATTCGTACCTAAATCAGGCCAAGCGTTACTTGCCCAGCACAATCAATCTAAAGGTACTAAACGAACTATTTCTCAATCTGACACCAAAAGGCAACATAATGGAAAATTTGAATGTTTTGTTTGCAAGGAACCTCATAAAATCTCCGCATGTCCACGATTTGAGAAGATGGATCCAGTTGAACGTCTCGAGGCTTTGAAAACCTATCCCGGATGCAGGAATTGTTTTCATCCCTCTCATCAAACATCATTATGCCCATCAGAATTCAACTGTAAGTATTGTAACAAGAAACATAATTCAAGCCTTCACATATTTTTAACTTCTGAAACTTCGAAATCATCTCAAAACTCGGATCATTCACCAGACTCGGGAAATGGGAACAACAGCTTTTGTGGTTCCAGTACTTCATCGCACTCATCAGGAGTTTTGCTTGCCACCTTAGTTTGTCACATTCGAGATGTATCGGGCCAATATCATCCCTACCGTGGGGTCATTGACCCAGGAAGTCAATTCAGTTTCTTGAAAGCTCAAACTTGTAAGGATTTGAAGCTTTTAACCAAACCTCATGACGGAATCATATCTGGAGTAGATCAATCGAATCTCCAACATATTCAAGGAAAAGTGACTTTGTCTATCAAAGCACCTTTAGGCTATCGTAACCTGGAAACTGAAGCGGTGATTGTTCCCACAATTACGCCACCATTACCTCAGATCAGACTGGATGAATCTATGTGGGATGATTACAAATCATATCAGTTGAGTGATCCGAATTTTGCCTCTCCTGGCCCTATTCACTTTCTAATAGGGGCAGATCTCTATCCTGAACTAGTCACAGGTGCTCCGATTGTGATTCATTCCAATGGACCACGCCTTATGCCAACAATTTTCGGATTCACAGTAATAGGAAGATATTCTGTCGAAAGTTTAACTAGCAGAAATTACGTCTCGCTACTAGCTCATGCGGATCCTACGTTTCACATGGAACAATTTTGGGAATCTGAAGAACCTACTGTTAAATCTAAAACGTCTCCATACGATAAAAGGTGCGAGATGCACTTTTGTGAAACACATTATCGAACTACCACCGGGAGGTATGTAGTTTCCCTACCGTTCAAATCATCTGAACCTAACATTGAACCGAACGTAGCTGGTGCTATTAACAGATTGTATTCTCTCGAAAATAAACTTGCTAAATCCGATGATATGCGTATTGAATATCATAAATTTATGCGAGAGTATGAGCAACTCGGCCATATGCGAGTTGCTACTTGTGAACCTAAGTTTGTTATACCTCATCATCCTGTTTTCAGAGTAAATGGAAATGAGAAGAAACTTCGGGTGGTGTTTGATGGTAGTTTTCGATCAAAAACAGGTTCACTGAATGACCACTTGCACACAGGGCCTAAACTACAGGCTGACATATCAAACATACTGCTTAATATGAGGCGATATCGTTATGCAATATCTTGTGACATTATCAAGTGTTTCAGGCAAGTGGATGTTCGTCCCGAGGATAGATGTTATCAACAAATAGTATGGAGATATAACCCTAACGATCCCGTTGTGTTTTACGAATTAAATACCGTAACTTATGGTACTCGTCCAGCACCTTGGTTAAGTATGAGAGCGGTTCGTGCTCTTGTCGATGATGAGGGCGATCACTATCCACAAGCATCTAGTGCCCTACTACACTGTATTTATGTGGATGATATAATCGATGGAAGGGACACTATAGAGGAACTTATGCAATTAAAACAGGAATTAACCGATCTGCTAGCCAAGGGCGGATTTTCTCTCAGTAAATGGGCCTCCAACTACTTTTCTATTCTTGATAAAACAGACCCTTGTGATCCTGTCTCGCTTTGTAAAGATGAAAACCTAGTAACTAAAATTCTTGGGATGAATTGGAACCCTATAACCGACAGTTTCTTCTACGTCATCACTCCAACCACCGAGGGAAATTCAAAACGCATCATACTATCAACCATAGCTCGTCTATTTGATCCACTAGGATATCTAGCGCCAATAATATTTTATGCCAAATGCATAATGCAGGAAACATGGAAACATCCACTGAATTGGGATGAGGAAGTTCCGAATTACATTGGAAAGCTGTGGATAAATTTTATTAACGAACTACCCACTATTTCTAGGATCTCTATTCCTAGGGTTCTTCCAAAATCTGATACCACATACCAATTATTATGTTTTTCGGACGCGTCAGAAAAGGGATATTGCGCCACTGCATATCTCAGATCTACTCAAGGTGCTCATATATCTGTAACTCTCTTGAAAGCCAAAACAAGGCTAGCACCTCTCAAATCTCAAACCATACCGCGCCTTGAACTGTGTGGTGCTTTATTATTAGCTGAACTGTTGGACTCTCTCTTGCCTATTCGTGAAAACATGAATATAACTGAAATATATTGCTTCTCAGATTCGACTACTGTACTGGCTTGGCTGAGAACCGCACCGTACCTTCTCCAAACCTATGTATCACGAAGGGTACAGAGAATCCTCGACTCGACCAAGATTGATTGGTGGCACCATGTGAAAGGAACTGACAACCCAGCCGACATCGGATCTCGAGGTTCAACCCCTGCATCCCTTCAAGATCACCCATTGTGGTGGACTGGACCCAGTTGGTGTTGTGATCTCCGTGAACACTGGCCGCTGTCAGGTGAACCCATTTGTATCGAAATACCTGAGTTAAAAGCTGTCAAATTATCTTTGATATCAGGCGAGCGATCTCCTCAATTTTTGAAATTTGTCGAACGACATTCGTCATGGTTGCACCTAGTTCGGGTGATTGCTTGGATGAAGAGGTTCTTGGATAGCTGTCGAGTACCCAAACAATTTAGAGTGAAGGGTCCTCTATCCCCTAAGGAATTACGTGATTCTAACATTCACATTATCCGTATCCTACAACATGCTTACTATCCAGCGATGTTCCAGAATTCTTCATTCAACAATTTACCTCTCGAAATTCGCCGTCTGAATGCATTTATCGACCCTATTGGTGTCATTAGAGTCGGAGGCCGTCTAACGAACGCCCCCCTCTCCGAGAATTACAAACATCCAATATTGCTACCGGCTAGATGCCATTTTACCATAATATTAATCAGATATTTCCACAAGGAAAATAACCATGTTGGACCATCAACTCTACTGTCAATATTGAGACAGCAGTACTGGATCCCTAATGCACGAAATCTTGTAAAGAAACTGACCCACGAATGTGTTACCTGTGCTAGGTACTCCCGACAACGAACCGTGCCATTCATGGGTAGCTTACCGGGCTCTAGATTCGCTGGTGTTCGCCCTTTCTTGATATGCGGCGTTGATTTTGCTGGGTATTTTCTTTGCCGAGAATCAACGCGACGTGGTGCTCATACATTCAAGTGCTACCTCAGCATTTTCGTTTGCATGTCAACCAGGGCCTATCATCTCGAACTTGTAACTAGTTTATCAGTTGAAGCTTTTCTAGACGCATTCACTCGGTTTGCGTCAAGAAGGGGTGTTCCACATCAGATGATGTCAGATCAGGGCACTAACTTCAAAGGAACTGTCAACTACCTAAAAACCGTTCAAGAATGGCTTCTAAAAGAAGACACCCAAAATGGCATCGTTGATGGCACTTCTCATCTCGGCGTAGTGTGGCGTTTCAACCCCCCTGCATCACCCCATTTTGGGGGGAGTTGGGAGAGTGGAGTTAAAGCTGTAAAAACCCTACTGTACAAGACCTTCAATCATCTTATCTATACCCAGGAAGAATTGTCAACGATTTTCGCCAAGATAGAGGGAATTTTGAACTCAAGACCCCTCCAATCGCTCTCCACATCACCAGAAGACCCCGAAGCACTTACACCTGCCCATTTTCTGATTGGTCAACCAATAACGTGCCTACCGGAACTTGACTTCAAGGACGTTCCTGAGAATCGACTAAGTAGATGGCAACTAATTCAGGAAAGAATCCAACACTTTTGGTGTAGGTGGACCCAGGAATACATCAGCAGTCTACAGCTCCGCAACAAATGGTCAAAGAAGACTCCCAACGTCCAAGTTGGTGATGTTGTTGTACTCACTGATTCAAATACTCCTCCTATGAACTGGCCGTTAGCTAGAGTGTTGGAAGTGCATCCGGGTGAAGATGAAGTAGTGAGAGTTGTGACACTGAAGACCAGCAAAGGAACTTTCAAACGCCCTTCGGTTAAATTGATACCATTACCTATCAATTAACTATTATAACCATTACCGACCATTACCCGAGTGATTATGGATTATTCTTGAACGTTCGTTATTTGCTAATAATTTATGATCTCATCCTTCATTGATGGAAATTTAATTTTCTCATAACCTAATAGGTAAATAGGCATTTACCTCGACTATTTTTAAACTTGTTTCAATTTCATTCATACTTGTAAATCATCGTTTATTATTAACCTTGAATATCTTTATCAATTTTGAGTTTTGTAACGATATCTTACCTGAATCTAATACCTACCTAACTGTAACTTGTACCTTGTTAATGTGAACTTATTGCTTCTAATATTATGATCATGTACCTATCCTATCTTCGATACCTATCTATATTATGGTAACATATTGTGGCTCATTGTTATCTTTATTATTATCTCTTATGTTATCTTTGAAAATCTTTGAGGCGCTGATCGTGAATTAGGGGGGAGTAAATGGACAAAATTGTAATTCCCGTTCAGCTTGTATTTGCTGCCCCTGGCAGCGCCTCCTCGAACCGGCGCCCGGGAGCGCCTGGCTTCCCCCACTATTTGAATGTCGATCTTCTCACTTCTCGCGATCCTATCTTACCAATAACATCGAGCCTACCGTTTTCATCTATATTTACTGTGATTGTGACAATTTGGTTGATATAAATTATTCATATACAGTCCGCTAGTTCTTTGTTTGATACCTACCAGTGAACATATCCAGCATACATATATGTCGTTAAGTATGATCGTCCAGTATCGATAATGCCAGTAGCTCCAGCAATTTAATGCGCTCTAGTTTTGGCTCGTTCTCCCTGTCGCGGGCAATGCCCATTAGGGGAACTGATTTTTCAACAATTTGATTGTATTCTTAATGTACCATGTTATGATCAGGAAATATATTTCATTTCATTTCATATCTGGGCCGGGTTTATACTGTTTGATTCACGTTCATGTTGACGAAGCTTTTCGGTGCAAGCGAACGGCTTGTCTTACAATGCTCCGGGTGGTCCCAAAAAGTTCTTTAGTTCAAGTTCAATTTAAAAACGTATAAAAACCATGCCTTTCTATCTACAGTTTTCGAGCTACGGCGTTCTGAAAACTTCAATCACTATTTTTCACCCCTTGGAGATGACTGATAGTAACGCCGAGCTTCGAGGACCAACTAGACCCCTAACGGGGCCTACAAACCAAATTGAGGGGGGGGGGGGGGTAAACTTTTTTTTTTCATGCTCGTTCCAAAGGTGTCGTGAGTCCCTCCCGGGAACACTCCACTACAACCTTAAAGCTCTCACCAATATTCCGATGTAAAAATTACCTTCCGTCAATAAACATCTGAGTGGGGAGACAGGCGACAGAATCCGGGGGACACAACCTGGTGCCCCACTACCAGCTCCCAGCAGGGAGCTGGAGGGAGAGGACTCCAAGTCCTGTATAATCCCGGATCCTGGAGCTTTAGCTTCATTCGACACTTCCTCTAACCAGCTCTCTCTTCTCTCTCTACCTTCCTCCTCCCAGATGCCTGGTGGTATCCGCCGCTCTGGGAATTCACCTCCTACCTTCTCCTCTTGTCTACATCGGTGGATATCCGCCGCCTAGACAAGCACCTTCCTTCCTTCACCCACATCGGTGGATTACCGCCGCCTGGGTGAATTTCCTTCCTCTCGCCTACATCGGTGGATTACCGCCGCCTAGACGAGATTCCTTCCTTCACTCACATCGGTGGATTACCGCCGCCTGGGTGAATTTCCTTCCTCTCACCTACATCGGTGGATTACCGCCGCCTAGGTGAAATTCCCTCGCTCTCATCTATTCACTCCTTCACGCCACCGTGATGATAAATTTAAATTCATCACAGTGGTGAACCCGACGTTCATCCAACCTTCTACCCTTCCTCCCTTCTTACCACCTCATGTGTCGCCCCCAGTCTAGTTCGGTGTCCCGCATTTTAAATTCACATTTAAAATAGTCAGTTTAAATTCGCAATTTTGGCCCACCCGCATCCGCTCACACAACTCTCAACGCTCCGCTGCAACCACCTCCGCTGCCGCAAATTGCGAATTTTAAAAATTCAAAACCTCAACCAATTTGAATTTTGTTTCCAGACACCTCAACTATGGACCCGAACTCGCCGTCACCGCCGCTCCTCCGGCCGTCCCTGCTGCAGCCGCCGACCGCTGCGACATCTGACGCAACCGACAACCCCTTCACCAGCCTCTCACCACCCGGCTCCACCGCATCCGCCGCCGCCGCTGCCGCCGCCGCTGCAGCTGCCGCACACGCCGCCGCCGACGTCACGACGGCCTCTGCGTCGTTTCCGCTGTCGCTACCCCCCTTCTACACGCACGACCCCGCACTCTGGTTCTTCCAGGTCGACGCTGCGTTTTCTGCCGCCAACATCCGCAGCCAGCGTACCCGCTACTCCCGCATCATCTCCCTGTTACCATATGAGATCCTCCTGCAGACATCTGACATCTCCCCCGACGCCACGGCCGCCTACGACGACCTCCGCAGCCGCCTCATCAACTTATACCAGCCCTCCAAGATCGCACGTGTCGCAGCGCTGTCCCAGCCCCAACATCTCGGCGATTTGAAACCCTCCCACCTGTACCGTCGCCTACGTCATCAGCTACACGACGTCGTGACGGCCGACATCGCTCGGACGTTCTGGCTGCGAGCCCTCCCCCACCCCATCCAGATGGCGCTCGCCAGCCACCTCGACGGACCGGACGAGCCGCTTCTCCGTCTGGCCGACACGGTCTACGACCTCGCCGCGGCCGCCAGCGTCACGGAGGTCGCCGCACCCCGCTTCCCCACCCCACGCAGGGACCGATCGCCGTCTGAAGAGCGCCGCCGGCCCCCCTCCCTCCACCGGCGCCGCTCCCTCTCCGTCGATCGCCGGCCGACCCCCTCCTCCGACCACCGACGCCAGCGCTCGGCCGACCGCCGCACCGTCTCCCCCGCCCAGCAACAGAGGGGGAGGTCCCCAAAAACGGCGCCCCACTCCAACTCCACGCGCCCCACCAGGACCTACCTCCCGGCGGACCCCCCCCACCGGTGTTTCTACCATGTGAACTTCGGTGGGGAGGCCCGCAAATGCCAGCCCCCCTGCTCCTACTCCTCCAAGCAGGGAAACGCGGACGCCCGCCGGTAAATCCGGCGGGCCCCCCTCCTCGCCAACACGGGGGGGACCACCACCAACCCCTCCCCGCCCGCATTCACACCACCTCCACCTCGCCTCGCTACCCCTCCTACGCCGCCGCCACGGCTGCCAACCTCCCGGCCGCATCTGACGGCGCCGCTAAACACCCCACCTCTCCATCAACTGCTCCCCCACCCCGAGTCAACCCCCCCAAGCCCGCCTCCAGGGCTGCCAACCTTCCGGCCGCCACTAGCGCCGCCACTCCCGTTCCCCCACCCCGGAACGGCCCCTCCAAGCCCGCCTCCAGGGCAGCCAACCCTCCGGCCGCCACCAGCGCCGCCGCTACCGTTCCCCCACCCCGGAACGGGCCCTCCAAGCCCGCCTCCAGGGCAGCCAACCCTCCGGCCGCCACTAGCGCCGCCGCTACCGTTCCCCCACCACGGAACGGCCCCTCCAACCCCGCCCCCAAGACGACCACCCCTCCGGCCGCCACTCGCGCCGCCACTACCGTTCCCCCTCCCCGGAACGGCAAAAAATCACCCCGCGTCTCCTTCGCAGGGGACCAATCACCGCCATCGCACCCGCCCATCGCCTCGGACGAACCAAACCCCCCCCCTCCGACGGACACCAACACCTCGCCAATTTTACCTCACTCCGCCCCAGCTCATCAACGCCTGTTCCTGAAATGTTCAAAGACGCACGTCCCCTTCCTCGTCGACACAGGGGCGGCGCTCTCTATCTTCCCCAATAATATTCTCCGGCGACAGGCGCGTTGTTACCGGCAACTCCTCTACGCCGCCAACGGTACTACCATCCCCTCGTACGGGACGTACCGCTCATCAATTCATATGAGCGGGCTCGCGTACGAGTGGGAATTTACCGTGGCGGACGTAGAGAAAGCTATCCTGGGGGCCGATTTCCTCGCATATTTCGGCCTCCAGGTAGACGTCCGTAACGCGCGCCTGCTCGACCCCTCCACCCAGCAACCCATCCCCGGGTTCATCCATGCGGTGGGTCGGCCCCCATCCCAGTTTGAACAACTCCTCCTCAACTACAAACCCCAGCGCCGCCCCTCAGCCCACATCTCACAGACCCAGCACTTCATAGAAACCTCTGGCCCCCCAATATCCGCGAAAGCACGACGCCTCCACCCCCTCCAACTCTCACAGGCCCGCAAGCATTTTGATCTCCTCATCAAAGACGGCATTATCCGTCCCTCCAAATCCCCGTGGGCTTCTCCACTACATATTGTGCAGAAGCCTAACGGGGATATCCGCCCATGCGGCGACTACCGCCGCCTCAATGCCCGTACAACCCCAGATCTTTACAACGTCCCGCATCTCAGGGATTTCTCTTCCCACCTGCACAACACAACCATCTTTTCTACACTCGACATCTCCCGTGCCTTCCATCACATTCACATCTACCCCCCTGACGTTCCTAAAACAGCTATCATCACCCCTTTCGGCCTGTTCGAGTATATCAAAATGGGTTTCGGCCTCCGTAACGCTGCCCAAACATGGCAGCGTTACATGGACAACATACTACGAGGCCTACCCTTCGTCTTCTGTTTTTTGGACGACGTACTGATCGCTTCCCGAGACCCAACCGAACACCTCGCACACCTGACACAAGTACTTGACATCTTCGCCGCCGAGGGCCTCACCATTAACACTCCGAAGTGCGTCCTCGCCCAGCCCTCCGTCCGCTGCCTCGGCCACCAGGTTTCGTCCGAAGGAATAAAACCCCTGCCGGACAAAGTTCACACCCTCACCGATTTCCCACGACCCAACACTGTCTCAGAACTCCGCCGTTTCCTGGGTATGCTGAACTTTTACCGTAGACACATCAAACACGCGGCACAACACCAACAACCACTCATACACGCTATCCCACAACCGGCTAAAAAAAACGATAAACGCCCCATTTCCTGGACCCCCGCCCTCACTACCGCCTTCCAACAATGCAAACAGGACCTAGTTGACGCCGCTCTATTGGCCCATCCCGATCCCCATGCCCCCCTCTCCATCACCACAGATGCGTCCGACTGGGCCATCGGGGCAGTACTCCACCAACACACCGGCGCCACCCCCCAACCTCTCGGCTTTTTCTCCAAAACTCTGTCCCCCACACAAAAAAATTACTCCACCTTTGACAGAGAACTCCTCGCCATCCACGAAGCCATCAAACACTTTCGTGACTTCGTGGAGGGCAGGCAGTTCTCTGTCATAACCGACCACAAGCCCCTCACCCACGCCCTCCTCCAAAACCGAAAATCAGCCTCCCCCCGTCGCCTCCGGCAACTCGAATTTATCGGACAATTCACGTCCGATATTCGTTATTTGCCGGGGGCCGACAACTGCGTCGCCGACGCACTCTCCCGCCCCACCCCTGCGCCGGTGGCGGAGTTACTGCCCTTCCCTTCCCCGCAAACCCTCAAAAACCATCAAACTCCTACCTCCGATCCCGCTCTTTCCCATCTCATCTCCGCCTCAAAATTGGAGCAGCTGCCTCCCCTAGATCTCTGGTGCGACGTATCGGCCGACACACCGCGCCCGTACGTCCCACCGGAGCTGAGGAGGCAGTTGTTCCTACACTACCACTCCCTCCATCATCCCGGCATTCGGGCGAGCCGGGACCTCATCAAAACGCGGTACTTCTGGCCCCATATGAACACGGATATACGTACCTGGGTTCTTGGGTGCCAGAGGTGCCAGCAATTCAAGGTCTCGGCTCACCCCCATGTACCTCCTCAACCTATCCCCGATTCTCTCCCGTGGGAACACGTCCACTTGGATCTGGTCGGCCCTCTTCCCCCCTCCGAGGGGAAGAGGTATTGCCTCACCATGATCGACCGTGCGACAAATTGGGTAGAGTGTATCCCACTCGCCCACATTACCGCGGACGCCGTCGCCGCGGCCTTCCTCAATCAATGGATCAGCCGCTACGGCTGTCCGCGGACACTCACGGTCGATCAGGGGAGGCAATTTGAATCAGCCCACTTCGCCGACCTGCTCCGTTCCCTCGGGATTCAGAAAATCCGCACCACTCCTTATCACCCTCAATCCAACGGGAAAATAGAGCGGTGGCACTCGGTCCTCAAGCAAGCCATCTCCACATCAGCCACTTCCCCTTCATGGACCAAAACCCTCCCCTACGTTCTACTTAGCCTCCGCACTTCCGCCCGTCCTTCAGACAACACAAGTCCCGCACAACACGCTTTTCGAGACCCTTTACGTTTGCCAGCCGACATCTTCACCCCACACCCCACCCCGTCAATTAACAGGGAACCACTCCACACCACGACACCACACAACGACACCACCTATCCCACACGTTTTTACACAGCCACACACATGTACCTGAAGGAGCCCGGCATCCACAAAACATTTCAACCTCTCTACGCCGGGCCCTTCCACGTCATCCGCTCCACAAACACCACGGCTACCCTGTTAATTGACGGGAAGCCCCACACTGTACCCCTCGCCCGATGTAAACCAGCCCCCGTCCTCCCAGACACTTCGCCCCACACCACTCACCCGACCACCCCTACACCACAAACGCCACACATCACCTCCATTTCGCCCACCGGACCCCAACGTCGCCACCCACCTCCGCGACGTCCCGGGTACCGGCTCCCACCGGCTCTTCCCCTTCACCACCGCCCCGGCAGTGAAGGGGCCCCTCTGTCAGTCTTCACTAACGTGAAGACTGCTAGAGGGAGTCGCCTCTCTCACCCCATCGCCTCACCTTCATTACACACTCACCACATTACACCACACACAACCCACACCCAGGGAACGGCGGATCTCGCAACCCCGCTCAATTCTCTCTCCCCTGACACCGTACCAAAAATTTGTACATACCTGTAAATACCTGTACATACCTGTAAATGTTTCCTGTAAATACCTTGCACCTGTAAATATCTAATGTAAATATCTAACATACTATCCTCATCATCATCGAACTCACCACCTTTGTAAATATTGTCACCTCATCGAATTTTTCATCACACCCTCTTTGTACATATGTTTCCCATCATCGTCTTACATCTACTTACATCTACTTATGTCTTACATCTACTTACATCTACTTACATCTACTTACATCTACTTACATCTACTTAGCTACTTATGTCTCCTTATGTCTACTTCTGTCTACTTAGCCCTACTTATGTCTACTTATGTCAACTTATGCCTACTTATTCTACTAATTGTATGTCACCCTAGCTTTAAGACACCTCCGATCACTCTTCTGCCTTCAGCACTACAATTGTTTGTTTCAGCCTTCAGCTCCTGTATCCTTGCGCCTTCAGCTCCCCTTTTTGTTTCCGCAGCCCTCAGCCACTGTCAACTTGAGCCTTCAGCTACCTCAATCATTGGTTCGAACTGGGGGGACCTCTGTCGTGAGTCCCTCCCGGGAACACTCCACTACAACCTTAAAGCTCTCACCAATATTCCGATGTAAAAATTACCTTCCGTCAATAAACATCTGAGTGGGGAGACAGGCGACAGAATCCGGGGGACACAACCTGGTGCCCCACTACCAGCTCCCAGCAGGGAGCTGGAGGGAGAGGACTCCAAGTCCTATATAATCCCGGATCCTGGAGCTTTAGCTTCATTCGACACTTCCTCTAACCAGCTCTCTCTTCTCTCTCTACCTTCCTCCTCCCAGATGCCTGGTGGTATCCGCCGCTCTGGGAATTCACCTCCTACCTTCTCCTCTTGTCTACATCGGTGGATATCCGCCGCCTAGACAAGCACCTTCCTTCCTTCACCCACATCGGTGGATTACCGCCGCCTGGGTGAATTTCCTTCCTCTCGCCTACATCGGTGGATTACCGCCGCCTAGACGAGATTCCTTCCTTCACTCACATCGGTGGATTACCGCCGCCTGGGTGAATTTCCTTCCTCTCACCTACATCGGTGGATTACCGCCGCCTAGGTGAAATTCCCTCGCTCTCATCTATTCACTCCTTCACGCCACCGTGATGATAAATTTAAATTCATCACAAAAGGTTTATTATTGAAAATAATAAACCAAAAAATAAACCGATAAAGCGCTTTTCATATTCACTCCAGTGAAAGTTACGAAAAACAACCGTTGTGGAAACTTAATTTGAAGTTTTTGATTTTGATTGATACCATACATCCCGGAAAAAGCCGCCTGATCAAAACCATTTGAAAAACCGCATAGGAACGAAATCGAATTCACAACCCTCTAACGAACCGCACAAAAAGATGTCGAAGAAGCTGCCAAATTGAAAGAAAAGAAAAGAAGCAATCTGGTGAATTGTCATGATCACCAGCAGTGGTTTTAGGGTTGGGAGGTTTCACTTGGCCCATAATCTAGTGAGGTCTCGGTTTGAATTCCTTTCGAGCTCCCCCATCTACTTCCTCACCCCACCTTCCCTGCCTCTCGGAATAATGCCAATCAGATAATCGAAATACCGATCCCTCTGCCCACTTGGCCATGAACTACCCGACCATTAAATGGTTCATTCCATTTTACAGCTCAACTTCTTCACTCGGTGGTCCGAGGGCTAATTTTCCCCAGGGCCTATCTGATTCCAAAAACAGCGGCGAATGATGAACTCTCGGGATTCTGAATCATCCGGTAGATGATGATGTAATGAATGAAATCTCAAATTCAACGGCGGCTCCGAGTTCATCGGCCAATCTAGATTGGAGAATCAAATTGACGTGATTAAATCTGGATCCGGAATTCTACCGTAGACGTAACGTATGGGGTGGGTTTAATGCCATCGAAATCAGCTGCATTAAGGCACGACAGCTCCAGGAAGCTGACGCTCATATCGCACGACAAATTTCGCCCCTGAATGCTAAAATCAACAGATATTGAACTCGAAATAAATGTTTATACTTGCTAGACCATCGGAAGATAATTTTTTGGTGCCATGATTCGGGGCGGCCACAACCCTGGCAGTGGTGTCTCTAAGTAATGGCAAAAAGAAAGTATGGGTCACTCACCACTGATGACAACAAAAAGAAACGTAAATTTGCCGCATTTTAAGCGGATTTTCGGGAGGCATAAGCTTCTGCGAAGGATCAGAAATTTCTGGACATTCGTGAGGCTCGTGGTCAGCGAGCGTTTATTGTAGATATATTTGTTTATACGCGAAGCTTTTTTCCAGTTTGTTCCCTCTTTTGACATTTTATGTCTTTACTCTGGCACATAACTCGAAAAACGTTACACAAAAACCGTTACACGAAATCGTCAAGAAAATTTCTGATGATTTTCGCTTACAACCGATTCGTTGCTACGGAACTTTATCTTCGCCAGTTATCATCGTACAAAAATCGTTCACTACTCGTTGGATAGCTCTCGATTTACCTAACCATACTACGTTAACCACTGCGGACTGCGTGGCCAACAAGCTGCGGTATGAGCGTGATTGTTTAAATGAATGTTTACGTACATAATACAGTGGAGTCCGGCTAATCCGAACTAATTGGGACTGAAGGCTGTTCGGACTAGGTACCATTCGTTGGAAATCTTGACCAAAACAATTAAGTACGAAGTACTTGGTGTGGGTGCGGGAGGGGGCGCTAAGACATAAAATGTCCCTCGTGGTTGCGTACTTGTACGGAAGCTGTACCCACCGTTTGTGTTTTTGTTTAGTTTGATTTTATTGTTACAACTTTCTTCTTCTAAATGCGTAGTTTTTCGAATAAAAGAGAATCATCCCCCGGTGCTCCCATACTAGTTTCGTAAGTTCTCCATTTCTAGTGCTTTGACATACATTGCACGATGTGACAACAGAAAATAGTCTGCCAAAGACTGTGGATGCCCAGTAATGACGGTATCAGCATGAGGTAGATTACTAAAAATGTCGCACTAAAAAGCAAAAAATACATAAAAACTTTAACAAAAAAAAACGACTTCAAAAAAGCTTTAAGTATAAAACTAGAAAGTAAAGAATAATTTTTAAAAATAGATCAAGAATAATGCTGAACAAACGTAGGTACATGATTTATTCAAAGCCGATACAACAAAAATTTTGAAGTCGACTCCGAATTTTAACTAGAAACCCCACACACAGCCTTCATATTGAATCCCTTGGTTACATTTTTGTTGAAATTTGGCGGACTTCAAAAATTTTTCCGCTTGACCATAATCGAGACAAAATACTTTCGTCCACAAGTAACGGAAAATACGCAAAAAGGGGCCGAGTTGAGAATTTTTATACCACCACCTCGACGGGTGTGGTTGTTGTGAGTGGGGGGTTAGAGAAAAACCTTTAGATATGGGAACTAATTTATCAGAGCTAAGTCCGCTGCAGACGTGGACTTACTTCAACCGCTGACCCGTTCCATGTTGGGCCAGCCTTAAATGACCTAAATGTCAACCCTCTCTTTGTCCGCGGATTCTTTTTTCTCTTTATTCTTTCCGTTTTCATCTGGAGTTTTTTTTAATTTTTTTATTTTTATTCCGCCCTCGCCGACCTTTTTTGAAATATTAATTGACTTTCTTTTTGTTCGTTTCGAGTCCGACAAACACCGGGGGGTATACGCCGGTGGTTTTTTCATTTATGAATTCTCCGGGCTAAATCATCATCTTCATATAGGTACGTGTGATTGTGATGAATTCCGCGTTCCGAGAAACTATTGTACAAATGAAACGACCGAATCGTGCCCCAGCGAAAAATTCCTATACAGAGCATGTTCGCGATTTACTGACGCGATCGTTCATTTCCGAAACTACCAGGTATTTTGAACAATTTCCAACCATAACCCTCCTTATTTTTTGTTTGTGTGTAAAATTCAAAACTTGCATGACGCTCTAACGTTTTACTTTCCTAACCCGACCCGTAGAGTTATAGGCAAGTGCCTGTTTTAATCACCTTTTTAAAAAAGTTCTGGAATCTACCTCATAGTCATGTGTTTCAGACAGATGCATGTGTACTTACATGTTTGGTTAACCCGTGTATAAGATTCTGGCCTCTGCGAACATTGTAAAGAATTTCCGGTTCCGAGGCTCGATTTTCTGTTTACCCTCCTGTAGAGTCAGCTTCCAAGTTCCATTAACTAAGATAAATAACTATCGAAAATAATGAACGAAATTGAATGAACGAAAGTGGGCTAAAAATTGCCTTTTTATTTGCGTCGTATATGGGATTATAGTTACCGACGGGCCAGAATTTATGAAATAGGACATTTCATAATATATCACCTTCGTAATGTTGACCATTGCTAACTGAAAAATAGGTATGATGTGTGGGATTTCCGTTGTGAGCTTCTTGGGGGACGTTTTTACCCAAAACGGAATGTTTACCACACGTTTTACATGTACATGTACATGTTACAGTCTACCAGTTTTACTCTTGAGTTAATTACCTTAACGATTTTCCAGTCAATCCCCTAACCCGGATAATTTGTCACTTTATCAAATGGGTAAAAAACGAGAATTGGTAATAGTGAATATTATTACTCGAATGTCGAATGCTCTTGACGAAATAGAAATGGACCCCTAAATGCCACAAAAATGTCCACAATTTTGAACAGATTGGTACTTAAAGTACTAGGTTGATGGGGAGTTGTAGTTACTTGGCGGAAAGAGCACATCTTAAGATAATTTTACATTATAAATTATCAAAATGCAACTAGTTTGAGTTGGAATTGGAGTTACTGGATTCTGTATCGTGCTTCAATAGCGTGTTAGCCTAACTGGAAATGTGAATATCGGGTGACCGTAAGGAATTTCGTTATGAGCGTCGTTCATTTTTACTCAAAATTGAATGTTTACCAGTTTTTCATTGTCTACCTGTTTCCCTCTGGACAATTTATCTTACCAATTCCCAGTCGACCTAACCGGGATAATTTGTCACTTTATCAAATGGCTAAAAACAACGAGGAATGACGGGTAATGCCAGCAAGCCATTAGAATTTCTTCTTTTTTTTTCCTTCTACCCTACGCTCACAAGTCCAATGGTATCTGATAAATTATGCGCCGAAGGTTATATCGCGCCCTGGGGACGAAAAAAGTAACCCCGCGATCCGCCGACAGAGCGCACTGTTCACCGCAACGCCCGCAGAAAACAAATGGTTTTTCACTCCCCTCATCTTCACGTCCCCGAGAACAATTTTACTAGCACTGGATACCGTCGGGTCTCTTATGCGTTACACGTTATACGGGGTTATTTTATAAAACACCGCATTTCTCCCGAGCCTATCCGACTCCCTTATTATAAGAGTGGGAGGCCGTGTGGCCTAGTTAGGAGCGAAATGCAATTTTCCCGGGTGCTCTGCGAGGTAGTTTGTTCAGCTAGCAATGAGAACCTTGTAGGTTGCGCTGTTGTCGTTAGTCCCTCCCCTCCACACCTTCTCATGACCCCCTCTCCGGAAACTGAAGTTTTTTTCACAGCCAGCTTCACTTTGTTTGCTGCAGGAGCTTTCAAGGGAGGTTCAAAGGATTTTACTGCTCGATCAAACTGGTGGATAACTATGTCGAAGAAAGTTCTGATGAGATGTCGCGCCACGCGGCTATTGAAACTACAATGAAGGGATGCTTGACATGTCCGATACGTTGAACATTTCAGAGGTTTATAGCATGGAGTAGTAATTGGAGTGGACTTTCTCCACTTGATTAAGCTTGAAGGTCTGGTTAGAATGAATCATCGTGTGAACGCATTGTAATCAATCAAGATCAACCTTTAAACCAGATAAACATTTTAGTCCTTCAAAATCCGAATTTCCTCCGTAATTTTGCGTTCCTGACATCCAGAAATAAATTGGATCTAACTAGCTTGAATTTGGAAGATGTTCTAGGACTGGACCGCTGATGATCTCGTATGAATTTCACCAAATCCTATCCTAGCCTTTGCTAAGTGAATTTTCATAAATTCTTAAACTCCAAAACCACTGGGCAGCATTTGATGTTTGGGATGAAATAGCCTAACAACGTGACTTTCACAAAAATGAACAACTAATTCTCCTAAGCCTTGAATCCTGTTAAATTTGTCCATCTCAACATCTACATCTCAACAGACGTTACTTCTCAACGCAGCTGTGACGTGGACCCCATCAATCTCTTTTGGAAATTCATTGATGGGGAACATTCGCCTAAAAAATCTCTTGTTGTGGACCCCGTCAGTTGGAGTGTTGATATCACGATGGAGGGGGGGGGGGGGAGCGATGACCGTATCCAAGGCGATAACCCCCCCTCAATACCGTCAATTCTGTCACATGAAGATAGCGGATTGATTAATTGAATGAGATCGAGTGTTTTTCGTTAAAACCTCGAAACCGATATTACTTCGAAATCGTCTCCCCTTTTTGTCATTTTCGCTGCTTGTTATTTGTAATTCCGCCATTTTTTGAACGAGAGGAAAATAATTGTGCCCGTTGTTCATTCAAACTTCCTATAATACCACTGCTGGTAAATCATAGATAATTAAATACTCTTAGGTCTCAGCTTGACAATATGAGTTAAACCAGTGTGGTTCCCAACCCGACTTTGGCCCAAAAGACGCCAGAAGGTATTTTAGTCTATCAGCAACTGGGAGCGACAAAAACTCACTGATGAGGGAAAATCTGCCATTGAGGAAGGTCCTTCCTCCCAACGCTCCCAACGTCACATCCTTGTTGCAACCCATGGATCAAGGGGTTTATACGCCCCCTGAAACACTATAATAATAATAAAAATTGTTAGTGGACATTCTATTACAGATAATACAATCGCCACCAGTGGACGGTCCATACCAAACCGTAGGTGTGTTATTGTTTATAGTAGAGACTGGCTATTATAACAGACAAAATGTTCGGTCCCTTTGAGGCCATTTTTAACGATTTCCACCGTAATTGTGATACATTTTTCTAGACATCCTACGACATATTGTGACAAAACATCGGTATTGTGGACGGTAACTAACCTTTTATCCATAGTTGCTCTCTTCCTCAGTGAAGCAGTAATCCTGAATTGCGTAAAATTCACAGCACGTTTCTGTCGCCATAACTTCTCATATTTCCATCTTATCTATCTGCATCCGCATAATTCAGTCACGTAGGTGACTTCAAGCTACGTTTTCGTTAGATTTATCGACTGAAAACTATCGTCGTTTAACGGACCTTGAATGTCCTAGAAAGCGCATTCACAGACGTCGTATAATGCAGTAATGCACGAGCCGTTGAAGAGGAGGGAAATCCGTCTGAATAAAGTGAATGGGAGAGGTCTGCGCGAGAACATTAATTCCGAATGTCGACAGGATATCGTCAATTATACTCCTTGTAATGGAGGTCCGTTGTTGTTTTGTCACGACAGCGGTTAGGAAGATGAAGATGTTTCCCGCTGGTTTATCCGTTAAAAGGTAGCTTGAAGCGATTGAGATAGTATCCGCCGACTGGACTTCAGAGAATGTTTGGGCTCGTTCTCATCATCTTGATTGGGCGGTTTTGAGACAATAGTGCTGTTCCAGCAGCCGCCACACGGTGTTTCGAAACCTTAGCGCATGCGTAGACGAATCTTAAAGTCGAATTTTGATGGATCGTATGTACTACCTGTGGGAGACTACCATTGCAGGAGAATCAGATTTCGATCGGGTGGGAGCGGTTCGAAAAATGTACATTACCACGTTCTGTGTGAATAAGAACATGAAAATCATGGAACATTATGTGGTAGGTATTTGATAACATTAACAACACCGTTCGTGTTTTGCGCGCATGTGCCACACCACGATATAGGGTGTGGCATTTTACGCAGATTTCTTTGAGACTCAATGAAAAAATTGAAGTTCACAGAACTGCATTTTTACGCATCACGCTCGTTGTGTGGTTGCGCACTTGAGCCCGGGTGTGATTTTTATACTTGAAACAATTTGGGGGTTTAATATTAGGAAGGAACCAAATAATACTAGTAGATTTATTTGGGTTGGCAATAAATGTGGAGTTAAAAAAAAATTATTTGGCATTACATTATTGTGCACAGCCATGAGTTCAGTATATTAATACATTCATATTTTTATGTTACAGTTATTTAAAAATTTGTATAATTCTTTGTAATAAATAATTTCTTTGATACTACAATATAGTTGTAGTTGAACTTAGTAGTGGTTCTTCTTCGCATTGCTAAAAAAAAACCGCCCGGTTTCTATCTTATATTAAATCTGAAGGGTTATTTCCGCTAGTGTAAGAAGCAATGTTACCCTACCTTCCATTCTCCCGTCGGCCTGATGATGATGTACTTACATCGAAAGCGCTCGCCTCCAATACTCAACCAGCTAGTGACGACGGAATCCTCCGGAAGGTATGCTAATACGGTTTCTATATTTTTCCTCACAATCCATAATTAAGTGCTCCACTGTTCCATTTGGATGTCCACATGTGCGGCATTGAGGGGTAATTGTCGGATCCTATGTAGATATTCTTCACAAATTCCACAATTAACCCATACCCGAACTATTGTTCTTCCTAGGCCTTTGTTAACATCTTTTTTGAAGAGCCATGGTATTAATGGTGGGAAGGGTTGGAGTTTTTTATTGGACTCACCATTATTTGAGTGAATGTTCTTGTCTTTCCATTCCTCCCTGTACTTCTTGATGATCAGTCCATTCCTTGGTCAGTCAACTCCTCAGTCATGACAGGGGTTACACCGACCCTGTAATTCCTGTTTCTGATCCTTATTTTGCTAATTGATCTATCCTTTCATTTGCGAATATTCCGGCATACGGTAAACATTGTATTTTTCCTGTCTTCACAGATTTTGAGAAGTCAATTTGCGCAACGAATTAATATGTTAACCGATGGAGATCAGCCAGTGGGTTTGCTCTAATTCGATCAGAGTACCATACCGTGCGTTGTGAACCACTCCAGAACGTCAATGCCCTCCGGAATACGACATTATGATAGTAACGTCCATCTAGAGAGGGAAGACATTTCTGGAAGGAGGATGATGGCGTTAATCTACTGAATAAACACGTAGATGGCTGAGGGGGGAACTCAACCAGCCTGTTTGTTGTCTTTCGATATATTTTGTAACAACATTACCACCGATCTCGCCACCCCTTCTCCCGTTCAATCTACACGTGTCCCCGCTTCTCAATGTCAATACAAACCCGTCTCGGGCCTTTTTCAACCTTTTCTCCCACTTATCCAGCAATCCCTCGATCCAAACTAAACTTCCTTTCAACTTTCTTTGCTCCAGTTTCTCTCCTTTTGCTCTATTTATCCACGGACTTTATTGGGTGTTTGTTTCTGGGGGGCGGTTAATGAAAAGCTCCCTTGAAAATCAGCCCTTCGATTTCAAATGAGGAAGATAAACACAATAAGTTTACCCAACAGGCGGCCTCCTTGGTGTTTGTTATGACTTCTATCGGAATTCCTCTGACCCTGTTAATTCCGTTGTACGGTTTTCTAGGTGAATGGCAAAGGCAATCAGGTTGTTGATATGAGTTTTTACTCAATAACATCTTCTCATGTGCATCACACAAGTATTCTAAGTAGCCATATTCCCCGGGAGAATAATATGAAGGGTAATGAAAAAGAACTAATTGGAAATGAAAAGACTGAAAACCGAGCAACTAAACGTTATTTTTAGTAACCTATTCAAATGTCTAGTCCAAATTCTATTAATATTATTCCACATCTATAGATAATAAAGGGGAAATGGGTTTTCTGTTCGAAGTTGGTTTAAATCGATAAATTTCTGCCGTAGAATTTTCTGAGTTATACCCTCATGTATTTATTAATGTCCAGTATTAATGCCAATAAAAACCCGTGTGGTGCCTTTTCCAACCATTTCTTCCACCTATTCCGGAATCCCACGGTCCAATATCCGTTTTAACTTTCTTCTCTCCAGTTTTTCTCTTTTTATCGGGTGTTTGTTCCCAGGGCGCGTTTAATGAAAAGCTTCATTGAAAATCAATCCTCAAGCCTCAATTTCGAATGAAAAAGATGAACAAAATAAGTTTCTGCAACAGCCGGTCCTCTTTTGGTTTATTATTCTGTGAATAATACACCTATGTAATCGTTCAGCAAAACATTTTCATAACACCCCCTCACAATTTTTTTCTATTCCGTTTCAAGGAGCGCGTAGATTCCAAAAATGCAATGTCCGTCCGCCGTACGCCGTATCACGTGTACAGGCTTCATTTTCGGTCTAAAAAAATCGTTCTTTCGCACACATGCTCCATTTGGGCCCTAGTTGTTTTCCGAAACTTTTCAGCTCGATCGGAATATACCCAGGGGTGTTATGAGTGAAAATGTGCACAAAAATAGGTACTTTTTATGTTTTAGCAACACGTTAGTAACATGAGCTTTTGAGGTATCGTTTCCCATGTTTTTGGGGACGAGAAGACCGAATATGAAGTCGATTTTGACCAAAGAGTGGAAAATTGAGGTTGTACCAGATGTTCAGCTCCCAAAATTTATTTTTTATGAGTCAGAATCCTGGGAAATCGTCTGAAATCACCATCAATTTGTAGAATAACACTAGAAAAAGTGTCAACACGTGGATCAAGACGGTTAAATGGCACACATTACCAATGATGAAATATAGCTTAAAAAAAAGAAAAAAAGGAGAGTACCTACCTAATTCGTCTTCTGGGGGCCAAAATTGGTGGAAACCACCAGAAATAGCTATTTTAATCATTTTATATGAAAGAAACTATAAATAAACAGCCAACGTTTCTGTAGTATGTCCAACAGAATAATAAACCCATGTGACAAGGACTTTGCAGCGTTTTTGTTATGACTTCTACCGGAATCCCCTAAACTCCTAGACATCCCCGTTGAACGAGTTTTTCATGTGAAAGGCAAAGGGTGACGTCAAACTTCCGAGATGCGATTTTTCATTCGAGGGAAAGGAACCCTGAGTAGAAATAAGGTTTGGACTTGTGTCAGGATGTTCCGATGCGGGGCAGTTCAATTCGAAGCATGCGTCGATGCGAGGTGGTTAGCTCATTGGTAATATACGAATATAATTTATACACATTGTAATGCCGGAAGGCTTTTACAAATAAATCATTTTATTATAATTTTTACTCGGTCAACGACAGGCCCCTCGTGAACCAAAGCAGTCAGCTTCGAAAATTCGCTTACTGGGCCATTCTGCATGACTGAGAGTTAATCCTACTGTTCGGCGACCTGCTTCACTTTTCTGACCATTTTACAGTTACCGCACCTCACGAAAGTCTTTCCCGCGGAAAGAATTGAATGTACTAGGTCGCAACTCCCAAGGAAAGTTTCAGTTTTATTAGACGATCCGAAAGTTAACTCCCCGAGTGGTGAGCGTCGAGTGCGCTGGAGCACTCTGGAAGATTACCCACCAGTATCTTCTTCACACGGATACGACAGTCGACCCGGTTGTATCTCACGGAATGGATGGAGGTCTGATAGGAGGCGAGTGATTGATTCCGCGGGACATCCGCGCGACAGGCCGCGCTTGGGGAATCGGAGGCGAAATCACTTTTATTTGGGACCACGAACACATCCCACATCGACAACACAATCCATCGTTGATGGGAGATACGGGGAAAAGGATTGATGCCATTGTTGGCGAATTTTCGAGGAAAATACCTTACTGCTATGAATCCAAAATGTATGGCAAGTTTCAGAGCACCATAAAGCCATCCCTAGATTTCAACATTCATAATATAATAATGTGTGTGAGTCCTCGATATCAGCCTCGACTACGGCATGGCAAGTTTCAAATTCCGCCCAAAAGTATGTGAAGGCAAACGAAAAGATGAGTTCGAAGATGAGCAATTTTAAATCAAAGTTCCATATTTTTTGAGCTTATTTTCCAAGCTGGTAACTTTACCAGCTAACTTTTATTTGGGATTTGTGACAACAACAAAAATGTTTGCTATTGCAAAATCGGTCAAAAAACGCCTAAAATTGCCACAAATTGATATAAATATATTTACAGAATGGTGAATTGACACAGAAAAATACAATTTCAATATTTTAAACAAGTATGTATTTTTTCGGGTCTGAAAATTACGAAAAATCTAAGAATGGTGACCCGAAGCGTAAAAATTGGCAATAATCAAAATTATTTTTTCTCTTAAAAGTTGGATTTCTCGAACTTCAAAAAATTTGTTCATACTATTCTATTGGTTCATGTACTGAACATTTTCGTTATTTTTCAGCCACCATGATTATGATTACTTGCAGTATTCCGTTTCGTGATTTATATTTTGAGCCTAAAACAATCTTTGCTGCATTTCACATTTTTCCGTTAGTTGACTGAACTGAATAGTAATCTATCAAACTGATCTCCTTAATTTGAACGTTTTTGAAATACATCTTACGACCATCTTGAAAACACGTTGAAATGGGCGAGGGAAATCCGCAATCCGAAGAAGGAAATAAGCAGGATCTTCCTCCACCCATTCCGATGAAGAAGGAAATTCCTTTTCTCCTTTGCCGAAAGCATTACAAGGGATTGAAATGCTTAATACGATGCGTACCCAACGCTCTCTGCCTGAGTTGTATAAGCCCATACCGCGGCACACATCTTGAGAGCGCTCCTTATTCCTTCACCCTCCTACCTATCCGCCATTCATGCTTTGCATAGGAGGGTTAAGGAAAGACTCAAACCCTTCAACAAAAGACTTCATAAGGGGCTCAAGAAAATATCCTGCCGAAAGGATTCCCTTTTCAGTCTTCTTCGATCCTTCCCCGTCCAATTCATTTGAGAGGTAGCACGAAGACGTGTTGTGCGGCTCGTAACCCAATCTGAGAGTAACAAAAAAATATTTCTCGTTTCCTTTGACTGGCATTATGGGAAGTTCTTTTTCTTCGGGTATACTTTCGAGCTACTGATTCCAGAGACGAGTTTGATTTCATCCGATATTTTGAGGGGCTTTTGTGTGATGCGAAATGAGGGATTGAGATGCGAGATGAGGGATGCAAATTCTCGAGCGCTATGATAACGTTATGGGTAAGCTATGGTAACGTTGATCAAAGTAGAGAGCTACTATACGATCTGATTAGCCGTATCTCTCCTTATCAACGGAAAGGACAAATTGGGTATGCGCATGGATCACAAAAGCGGTTTATGTTATTTTTTTATATGGAACGAGGTTCCATTCTGAGAACTTCGAAACCAACTGCACTCTCCTACGATTAGTAGTTCTTATTCTATGATTTTTCAAATTTGCCCGAAGTTCTCACGTCACAGTGGGCAGGGGGTCCCGCCCAGGCGAGAAGGGTGCATTGACGTAGGAACGTCTGGAATCTTTGAAAAATCATAGAAAAAGAAGTACTTATCTGAGAGCAGTGCGGTTGTTGTCAAAATTCTCAGAATGAAATCTACTTTTATTTAAAAAACGCTGCAAATCCGTGAACAACGGTTTATTACTTTGTACAGAATACCCTTCTGTTACATATCACTACTCTCTGTATAGATAACCTGTCTATATAATATAATATGTACTATTCTATACATCTTATGTAGACCACAGACCCTCCGTAGGTTAGTACCTAACCCCGTACTAGTTACTAGGTACCTATCTAAATCACGAGTGAAATAATTTACCGTTTTGTAATAATTTACCGTTGTGTAATAATTTGACGTTGTGTAATAATTTACCCATCAACAATACTTCAACGTTTGTTCAAGTTACAAAAGTACCGATCTACAAAAATCCAGCCCCTTCTTGGTAGATGAACCGTTGTGTAATAATTTACCGTTGTGTAATAATTTGCCGTTGTGTAATAATTTACCATTGTGTAATAATTTACCCATCAATAATACTTCAACGTTTGTTCAAGTTTCAGAAGTACCTACCAACTAAATCCAATAGTCCATCACTTATCAAATGAAATAATATCGCAGAACAACCTACTCGACTTCATACAGCCATCCGTCATTATAATCAGGTGTTCCCTAGCAATGATATCTGGGCCGGATTTTTACCGTTTGATTCACGATCGTGTTGACGAAGCTTTTTGGTGCACACGAACGGCTGGACCTACAATGCTCCGGGTGGTCTCAAAAAATTGTTTAGCTCAGGATAAATTTAATAATCCCCTCTATCCCCCTACCCCCTACCCTTCTATCGAAAGTTTTCGAGCTACGGCGTTCTGAAAATTTCAACCCCTATTTTGAACCCCTTAGAGATGACTGACAGTTACGTCGAGCTTCGAGGACCTACTAGAGCCCGAACAGAACCTATAACCCGAATTTCATCAATTTTGTTTCATAGTAACTAAGAAAAGTGGCCAGTACGGCGTGCGGCGGACAGACAGACATTTTTTTATTGCAGTTGTGGATTCTACATACCTTGAAACGTAAACCATCAAATTTTGAGGGGGGTTTGAATTTTATCATTTTTTAATAATGATTAACTGGACGTTTCCATTTGTTTTCCGAACGTCACGAGCGTCACGTGACTGGTGGTTGCGAGCGTCACAAAACGATATAAATAAAGAGGCAACTCATAACCTAATAATATTAGGAAATTGACGGGAGGTGAACTTTTGGTGCATTAATGAGCTGCAAAGTTTCCATTGACGGAAATTTTGGCGAAACAAACGTTAATCTTTATTAAATGATCTGACTGTAGAACCGTAGGTCTACCGTCCGTTTTTGTTTTTTTTTCATGCTCGATTCCAATGGTTCATTATTGAAAATAATAAACCAAAAGTAAAATAAATGGTTGCGCAGTCCCCGTTCACTCACCAACCGTCCATTTCCCTTCGATCACCTGTTATTTCTCTCACTCCATCTCCATTGATTATGTTCCGTCTTGGGGGAGGGTGTCCTTTTTAGGTCCCCCCCTTGTAATGAGAAATCAGGTAGTAGAAATCAGAGCTTTTCAGATCTCTAATGTCAAAATGAATGATGCTGAGTTGGAAATGTTTATGAAGTGTCTGCGCCGTGAACGTCGGCCCCGATGGTGGTGTAGATCTGTAGATTGAGCAAAATTTTATTAGTTTATTTTCGTTGTGCTATGGATAACAAATCCTGTTCAGGATTTTGTGCCACGACGGCGCCACACCGGCGATGGTGGCGCTCCTAAATGGAAAAACGTGTATTTTTCAGTTGACGTGAAAACTTGATGAGAGTTCACTCATTTTACCATTAGAATTCGCTCGATAGTTTCGCACGGTCTACTATTCAGGTGCCAGACACTGCTCTTGGTTTGTGTCATCGAGATAAGAGTTTGTATTGACAAGGTTGATTCGTCTCGGCCACACCAGGTCTGACAATATTCAACAAATCACAACAAAAAGAGACCGTAAATAGCTGTATCGATCTACATTGAGCCACTTAGACCGCTTTTGATCTTCGGCACCGAACGGGGGAGAAGACTGGCCGAAAACCAGTTGGAAGACGGTTTCGAAAGCAGATTAACTTGAAGAGTATTTCCCGACGGTATAAAGAGTTTTCCAACCGATCGCCTCTTCATTAGTGTCACTACACGCTCCATTTCCAGTTAATAGAAACCCATTTGTGGGGGGACGGTTTTCCTTCTCAGCAGCTACTCTCCCAAAAACTTAATCCCTTTGCAGCTGGACGCGAGGGGTATCGAATGTATTACCGGTCTCAGAGAGCGTTCCACGTCCCACTCTATGAAAACACCGACAAAACATTTCATGGAAGCGATACATACTCCCTTATAAGGCATTTAGTTATTGCACGTCCGGAGCATCTACGTTGATGCTCCGCTGATAAATCCAAGTACTCAAGGGCCCCGAAAAACCTATGAAATCTAATAAGCCCTTGGGCGCCAGAAATAACTGTTGGCTAAATATTGAAGACCAGGATGTTTCCTTCCCAACATTCTTTAGGGAAGCTTGACAGCTATGGCCTTCTCTCTCTCCCTCTTTTACCCTCTGTGGTTTTTAAATGTTGAGTATTGATTTTGGTATCGATAATCGAACTAGCAATTTGACCGTATATGGCAAATCCAACGAAATTGAAGTCTTTAGACTTTCTCCACGGCTGAGAGTGGCGTTTTTAATCTCATTTAACACGATTATGATGTTCGTTGTCACATTTTTTGTTTGTCGTATTCCTATGCATATTCCTCTACTCTGTGATGATTTAGTTGATGGTGATTTAGTAACCAGATCTGTTGACTCGTTTCAGAAAACTGAGGGCCCTCTCAATGAACATGCATGAGAGCCGGGGACCCATCTCACGCTTATCATAACAATCCGAAGAGGAAACTCCTACCAGCGGAGTTTCAGCTCATTAGTTTAAATTATTCATTGTGACTGGAAACGACCTCGGTGGTTGAGCGGGAAAACAGGACAACAACCCTTCCCATTTTAATAATAATTCCCAGGCATTGGGGTGATGTAACTCGTCATTATGTAACGCAGCGTTACATAGGCAGTGGGAATTAAATGAAATTGTTCGAAAGGGTGTATCTGACATGTGTGCGAATTTAGTCTAATTACCTTCTATTCATTAGCAGATGGCTTTATTAGGGTAAAGAGAACGTCTCCGAGCGTGGTAGTTATAATATTTCATCAGTAGCCAGCCAGCATTCTAATGGTATTACAATAAAAAGACCATGTGAAGGAAAGCCAACTTTTTAAATGCAAATTATAGTAAACTGTATAAGAAGGTATGAACAAATTGTCTATGCGAAAATTCCCTACATACCAGTATGGTCTTGCTGAATTCATGCAACATAAATTAGGGTAGAAATTCCGTTTGGAAAAACTGAATTGATCGATACTCGATCAATCATAAAGCTCCAAAAAATACCATGATATTTGTATACAGTTTTGGTGGACAGTAATAAATAATTTATAAGCATTAATTCATCAAGGTATGGCCACTTGAGAGGAAGTTTTTGTAGGAAAATTACTATTTATCTGAACTCAGGGAACCAGTAACAAATACCAGTGGTATAGGCAACTTTACCAGCGAACCTCTTAATAAGGAAAACCTGCTTTAACAGAAGAAATGTTTTGAAATTTTTGTTACTTCTGTGGTGGAAACTTATACAACTTCCCGTTCTCTAGTTGCTCAGTTAAATTTATGTTACCGGTTACCTTTGCTGGAGGAAAAATCAATTTCTCTGCTACATTTTGTCTTCAACGAAAAGGGGAACTTTAAGGGGCGAGGATCGACCACACCGTCAAGACCAGAGCGCGGTGCGTTTTAGTATCTCAAACATTGCTCATAGGATAATAAAATATTATTATAATAGTAAAACCTACGGAAAGATACAAACTACATACATGCACGGACATACAAGTCGAAAGACCTGGAATCAGCCTGGCGGTTATCGGAGGAGAAATAAGTTTGCGCTCCTTTGTCAAATTTCAGTTCGCGTTTTGCTTTCTAGACTTTCCTGAAGAAATTTGGTTCAGTGTCTCCTTATCTATTTTTCCATCTGCCGCTAATCCTTGAGTCGCGCCTCAGTAAACGATAAAATGGTCGTAATGAGCTGAAATTTGAAGGATAGTACTGGGTTGGGCCCTAAATGGTCTCACGAGTTTCATCAAAATTGGAATTTGTTGCGTTATATTTTATATACGATTGAGTAAATGATAGTAATATGAGGATATATAATCTGAGGATATTTGCAGAATTCCTCAACTATTATACATGCCGGTTTATTGGGGAAAACTGGTGAAATTTGCCGAAATATAGGTATGCTGGGGATTGCATATGTCCAGAATTCATGTCATATTTTACCAGTCATTGTTTGTTAGTAAAATGGAAAAGATGGTAAGCTACTCGAAACTGGACAAGCGAGCGAGCGAGCGAAGCATTGTTAGTAATACCTGTGCTGATCCATGACTTGCTTTTCAGGCATCCGACAGTTGTCTGATGTCGTCGATTTTTCATGTTAGAGCTTCGGAAAAACTAATGACATTCTTTCGGCAGTAAGTAAATTTATAGTAAAATATTAGGCATATATTTCATAGTCGGATCATAGTATTTCATGAATATATATTTGTAGTCATCCAGTGCAGTAGAATGAATGTATATTTTTAGTCAGCAGAATATTATATTTGTAGTCTGCTGATCCACAGCTTGCAAATTCAAATACCCACCCACGTAGCATGGAGAGACTCTAAGTTGTAGCTGACATAACTCAAAGTTTAGCCCGAAACAAAGTAACCTTTTTCTCTCGGGTTTGCGAGCGAAGCGTTCTGTTTATATTTCCAGACGGATACCGCCCCAACTGCTGAAACAAGGAACCTTCACAGAGAGAGAAAAAGTGAGGCAGGCACTTCGGGGGGGTTGAGACTTCGGCGTTTCACGGGACTCGTTTCCGAACCCGATCACGTTCTATCAAAAGACGATCGGAAGGTATTGGAGGAAACGCTGACCGAAAAGGCACCTGGAACGCTCAAGAAGGTGAAGGATGATAGCAAGAGCCGTTTTGTTGGTAAATGCCATTTGCAATTCGCGGATGCAACCTATGAAGTCACATTTTTGATTGCCTAACTCCTAAACTCGAAGTTGATCCGAATTTTCTCATAGCAACCCCATCTTCCAATAGCAGCCCCATTTTTTTTTTCCCCACTTTGTCAATAGCAGCTGAACGATTTTTGTTTTTGTTTTAATCATTGACTTAAATGTAGGGGAAAGTGTGGTAATACCGCCAGGTTGGGGAATTCACCACCCCTTATAAATACGTAATGCTCTGTATGTGACAACGACAAGTCTTATCGTCATCTTTACCAGCTGTAATGTTGGAAAAGTTGGTTTGGCGTCATTCAGTTTTCGTCAGAGATAAGCGAGTTCGTTGTTTTTGAAGCTTAGCTTGCTAGTTTTGCTGTTGGCGAATTTGAGTGGGATTAAGTAACAGTTTTTGATAGTTTTTTAAATTGTCAATTGTTGAACATGACAGCTTAGAACAGTTCATTAGCTTTGTTTCCATGCGTTACTTAAAGGGGTTTCATCAAAAATTACAGCTTTTAACAATTATTTACCTTGAAAATTTTACTGAGGCAATACCGCCATACCAATTTCGGGGCAGTTCTGCCATTGCGGTATTGCCCCGATATTTCATAGATCAGACTCATAATATTAAATTTTAGGGCAAAAATTATTGTTTGTTCATCTTGATGGATTTTTTCCCCTTAAGTGTATACACCTATTATTAGTGCTGAGTAAGTAAAAAACGCTGCAAATCCCTGCACAACGGTTTATTATTTTGTATAGAATACCCTTCTGTTACAGATCACAGCTCTATGAATAGATAACCCGTCTATATAATATGATATGTACTATTCTATACATATTATGTAGATCGCAGACCCTCCGTAGGTTGGTACCTAACCCCGTACTCGTTACTAGGTACCTACCTAAATTTCGAGTTAAATGTTGCTAAAATAATTCTGCCGATGACAAACAGTACCTAACAAAAAGAAACGCACATAATGAAGTTCTGAAAAGAAATTGTTGATGAGGAGTGAAAAAAGTTGCAAAAGTACCTACCAAAAAACTCCAGCCCCTTCAACGTAAATGGTATAATGAACCGTTGTGTAATAATTTACCGTTGAGTAATGATTTACCGTAGTAATAATTTACCCATCAATAGGTAATACTTCAACGTTTGTTCAAGTTTCACTACCTACCAACAAACTCCAAAAGAGCCATCATTTTTCAAATGAAATAATATCACAGAACAACCAACTCGACTTCATACTCCGCCAATATAATCAGGTGATCCCTAGCAATGATTCTATCTCCGCCAAATTTCCTATTGTGGGCGCGTCTCTGGTTACGAGATTTGGTTTGAATTGTATACAATTTCATTCACACTGGAGTCGAAAATGCCTGTCGGTGCAAACTTCGGGGCCTTACTGTGAACGATTGGCTGGACGTACGATGCTCCGGATGGTCTTAAAAAACTCGCAAGTTCAAGAACTATTTAAAACCGTAAAAATATTCACGTAAAAAAATGGTATAGGCGTTTTGAAAATTTCAACCCCTATTTTGAACCCCTTAGAGATGACTCACAGTAACGTCGAGCTTCGAGGACCAACTAGACGCCGAACGGAACCTATAACCCGAATTTCATAAATTTTTTTTCATGGTAACTAAGAAAAGTGGCCCGTACGGCGTACGGCGGACAGACAGAAATATTTTTATTGCAGTTTTGGATTCTACATACCTTGAAACGTAAACCATCAAATTTTGAGGGGGGGTAAGAATTTTTTTTTTCATGCTCGATTCCAATGGTTCATTATTGAAAATAATAAACCAAAATATAAAAAACTTAAAAAAAGAATTGTGATAGCTTAGCTCTATATTTCTATTTACCTAATCTTTATTATTTTTACTTACCTACCATTATTTCATTATTTCCTATTATTATTTCCATCTACCTACTGAATAATTATTTCACTGTCTAGGTACCTACTTGCCTTCCTAATATTAATATTACCTACTAGCTGTGTACCCGCGCTTCGCAACGGTAGAACAGACACCCCCTTTAGGACAGGCCCCACTCATAACAGATACCACCTCAGGATTGTATCCCCCCCTCCTCAACTGATCAGAAACCTTCCCCAATGCCAACCCTAACTGCCTTTAACCCCCCCCCCCCCCGTATCCTATGAACCCTCCCTACCTGGTTAGAAACATTCCTCAATGTTCACACAACAAATTCCCAAAGTTGCACTCCAATTGGTCAAGTAGTTTTGAAATTTCTGTAGACCCCCCCCCCCCCCTCTCATAACCTGTACCCCCCTCCAACTAACATCCTGATTGAAGTACCACTTGAATGTACTCGTCGAGCTGAATCCAGAATCTAATTACAATCGGATTTACGTCCAACCGTTCAAAGTTATTATAAGCATAAACGTCCTCATAGAAGTGATTATAACACGTTTTTTAGTAGTATTTCATTCATAGCGTTTCAACGGATGGACAGATTCAAATGCGGATTTTTCATAAACCTTCCCAGATAAATTCTGCGTCAAATGGTACCAGCCGCAACTTTCTACAATCGGATTTACGTCCAACCGTTCAAAGTTATTATAAGCATAAACGTCCTCATAGAAGTGATTATAACACGTTTTTTAGTAGTATTTCAGTCATAGCGTTTCAACGGATGGACAGATTCAAATGCGGATTTTTCATAAACCTTCCCAGATAAATTCTGCGTCAAATGGTACCAGCCGCAACTTTCTACGTTCAGCTGTTCTCAATTGATGCCGAGACAAACAAACAAACAAACAGACACTGTTTTATTATATGTATAGATTGTGTAATATTATTGCATGGATAGGAGGAAACATTATGGTTCGTGAGAGGTTTTATTTATTAATCCATTTTTTAAAAGAACGTTTTTTATCAAAGAAGAACGGAGTTATTGAAAAAATAGTCTATTTCCACTAATACACGAAAAAACGCGAAAAACACTGTTATACCGGTTTCGGTGATCAAACCATCAGTTACAACCAATACCAACAACCAAAGTTACAACCAATAACCAAACCATTGTCAGTAACAAACAATAAGTTATTTTTTGAAACCGGTATAACAGTGTTTTTCGCGTTTTTCTTGTAATAGTGGAAATAGACTATTTTTTCAATAACTCAGTTTTTCTTTGAAATGGGTTTCCACGATTTTTTCGCGAGTGATTTAGTTCGTAATGTTTTTCATATTCGTTCCTATTTTACTGTGCTGATGTGGTTATTGTTAGCCAATTTCTAATGCCAATATTTTCTTGCCAGTTATGTTCCTAACATGGGTTTAAGTTATCTAGGATAGAAATTTTTAACTACCAGTGCCCAAGCGGGGTAAAATCTGCTAAGTTGGTAACGTGTCCACCGCAAGTGCTATTGCCCACTTGAAGATTTTATTGGTTTAATTCAGTAAATCGTTGAATTTCAATGTTCCGAATTGTTCGTTCATTCCCTCCTTCCTTTCATGTAGCGGTATTACCCACATCGCGGCCGTTTATAAGGGATTTTTTAAATTATTGTTATTATAAAGTTGCTAAATATCTAATAAAAACATTGTAATCAAGTACTGGAGATATTTTTCCTATGATTTCCATCGAATTCTGAAGCTTCAGAGTGCGAACCTGGGCTGTGATAATAACCCCCTTTCCCCTATTCCGAATTGGCTTAAGGGGACCACGAAACTTGATTTAAAAAAATCTGTTTTCTCATCGGATTATTGTTGAATAGCTGATATTAGACAGAACTCCAACAAGGTTCAAATTTTAATAAATCAGGAACGATTACCATACATAATATAATATATTATATGGTCCCATATATTATATGGGACCATTTTTGAGTGGGAGGCAGGTTTTGTTCAGTATGGTCTATTGACTGGGGTGCGTACCGGCCGCCAAGAAAACGGAAAAGCAAGCGCGGTTTTGGTTTATTATTCTGTGAATAATACACCTATGTATTCGCTCAGCAAAAAATTTTTATAACACCCCCTCAAAATTTTTTCTTTTCTGTTTCAAGGTGCGTAGATTCCAAAAATGCAATGTCCGTCCGCCGTACGCCGTACGCCGTATCACGTGTACAGGCTTCATTTTCGGTCTAAAAAAATCGTTCTTTCGCACACATGCTCCATTTGGGCCCTAGTTGTGTCCCGAAACTTTTCAGCCCGATCGGAATATATCCAGCGGAGTTATGAGTGAAAATGTGTATAAAAATAGGTACTTTTTGTGTTTTAGTAACATACCTAGTATCAAAATGAGATTTTGAGGTATCGTATTCCATGTTTTTGGGGACGAGAAGACCGAATATTAAGTCGATTTTGACCAAGGAGTGGAAAATTGAGGTTGTACCAGATGTTCAGCTCCAAAAATTGATTTTTCGTGAGTCAAAAACCTGGAAAATCGTCTGAAATCACAAGCAGTATGTATAATAACACTAGAAAAAGTGTCAACACGTGGATCAAGACGATTAAATGGCACTATCAATGATCAAAGATAGTTAAAAAAAAAAAAAAAAAGAAGCGTACCTAATTTGTGTTGTAGGGGCCAAAATTAATGGAAACCATCAGAAATAGCTATTTCGATTATTACGCATAAAAGAAACAATAAATGATCAGCCAGCATTTCTGTAGACCAATAAAATAATAGAATAATAAACCCATGTTACAAGGACTTTGCAGCGTTTTTTACTCTTCCTCCTCCACACCCATTCTCGAGGTGCCCCTAAGGACGAGTACTAAATTTCATTCCTCGGGACCTTCAAATGCCCGAGTAATGGAAATTTGAAAATCGCTACTTTTCAGTATTTCTCGTTGTTCTTTGACGGGGCTACAGCCTCACAGACAGGTACCGAGCTGAAATTTTGCACAAAATTCGATTTGCTCCAACGAATTGCCTTTCGTGCAATTTATCCCTTACACCCCCTCCTCCCTTTCACTGGAGAAATGGCTGGGGGGGGGGGGGTTCTAAGAGTAAGAGCTTTGTTGGTAAAATCTCTGAAGCCAAGCAAAAAGCGGTGGGTGTACCATGGAATACTATGGTATACCATGGAATGGCGAGGAGGATAGGTGAGGGTATATATTGAAATTCAGGTGGGTTCAGAATCCTCTGAAACGGAAAAGAATCCATCACACTTCATGTGGACAGATTTTGAATCCATAGTAGTAAATTAAATTTTCTCTAAACATCCGATGACGGTGGCGTTATAATGATGTCTTCCCTTATTCAAGCGAGGGGATGGTGATATAGCAATTGAGGCGCCGCGTAGCGGGATCTCTCACAACTATGTAGGTTCAGCCCTTCGCCAATAGAGCGCAAAGGGGTTGTCGTTGAGGGAAGGCCGTGGATACTATAAATCCACCCCTTCAGCTCATATCGCTACCCCATTCGCCTTCCTGTCTCCAGACCAGATCCTTCCAAAACTTCGGAGGGCATGTAAATATTTTTATGTACAAGATGATGACAAAATGTATCAAAGGTTCTCTTCCGAAATATTGTGTTTTGGTCTGTCAAGTATCATTGAATGTAAACTAAACTGAATTCTGACTTTGAAACCAGCTGGGCAATTCCGTCTACTTGTCCAGTTAATCGGTGGTCTAAATGTGAGGTGGATTTACCATACACATACATAACTGAGTACCAACCTAGTTTTGATTTTTGCGTCCTGTATCCTGAATGGAAAATGCTTTCCTGATCTTTGTGAAAAACTCGAAGCGCATCGAAATATTCGCAAGCTGTGCAGTTATTGCCAATTTCAACCCCAAAAAGAACTTAGCAAATGCACTGCACTTTTACCTTTCTGTAACTCTGCAAAAATAAATCATTCAATGCGACGCAAGTTGAGCCTTTCAAAAGAAATCAACCCCCTCGGCTTGTAACAACATCACCGCCAGCATACAGTAACTGTTTCCTCGACTATGTTGTTCTTTCTCCCTGGATGAGCATTTTTATTCGGTTTTTTCCCCGTCACGTATTACGTGTTTATGCATGATGAATGCCATTTTATTTTAAGGGACCACCCCAAAGAAGAGGGTGCATAAAATTAATTACGTAACTCTTTTCTTCAAGCCCTTATCCATCTGCAAACAGTACAACATCCTTGTTGAGAGATGGACAATGTAAATTTCATCCTGATGGATTTTTTTGTCGCTCTGTTCCTTCATGTTTGTTGTTTCATGTATAAGGGACCGGTGTGTATTTTGGATGATGAGTTCTCTCAGGTGGGATGGAATATGTCTTTTTGTTATGCGTTTTTTGGAAGGGATGTAAATGAGCTATGGCCCTCCTGAGGGAAGTAGCACAACATTGAAAACAGAAAACCCCTCGAATTATACCGTATAACACATACGGAAAGACGTAAGTAGCTTGATATCAAAGGCAGAAGGAGCAAACTCTTCTAAAGAACCTATATCTATTAACTCATTTTACGGATTTCTATTTGAATTGGTAGTCAAATCACTATGTCAATATAAAATTCATCCTTGTAGGTACATATTGAAATGGCTCTGCCTATTCTAATTCCATTTGTAAAATTGTGAGTTTGATTCGGATATGCTACTTACCTCGTCTTCATTTGTATTAAAATATCGTGTCCACTATGTCGCCAATATCTTGACGTAGGATTATAGGCAAGAAGTGTATTAATCAAACCAGAATTCTGTCCGTTAATTGATAAGACTCAAGATACTTCACAACGATCATCCGCATCTGATGTCTTGAAGGCTGTTTTGAGGTAAATATTTCAAATCGGACTGGGAGGAATGTTATGTAACGAGACTTGGAAAATAGGGGCATTTGTGGTTGGAGGGTTGATGGGGGTGCGTGGCGGTAAAACTGCTGTCTTTGTGGTAATAAAATACGTGCTTGTACCTATCTCAATGGTTGGAATAATTGAAAACTTGAATACTTTGATGGTAGTTCACTTGAATGTTGGTGAGTGTTGTGGGCTAGCCTGTCTCAGTTATGCCTTAATTTCAACAATTCAGCAGCCTTGATTCCTCGACTGATGCCCTTTGTATTACAGAATGAAGCAATTTATGATGTGGTTCGCTGCAGTGGTTTTATTTAAAGTCACCCAAAAATTATTCATTCACGAAGAATTAGGTGACCAAAGCACACGAACAATACCTTGCGGCCTTACTGAATTACATTACAGAATTGGACTACCCACATGCAACTCCTTTATTATTGGTTACACGAAAATGGTTGACCTCTCTTGGGTAGCTGTCTATCTAATTGAAACCTCTAGTCCCGTATTTTCCGAAAAACCCGTTGAAATATAGAAAACTTGAGCATTAAGCCATTGATGACCACATTCTTCACCAAAAATCAGGTATGTTTGACTATTAGGAACTAAAGTAATAGCTCTCGGTTATCTAGTTGGTACTCAAGGGAAAAACATCGAACACTGTCCTGTGGAACGCAAGATACCTAGTTCATGAAACTTTTATTCCATGATCTTCATCACTGTATGACATGAACGAGAAGCTGGACTGTCGATATTCATCTTGAATTCCACCGTGATCGTCAGCAGTTACGGGAAAAATTACTTGCAATAAAATTTTACGTAATTGTCAAAGAAGGGAAAAGAATAAAATTAAGAGGGAAGAACGCAATAAATGCGACGGTTTTCGGCAAGTGAGATAAAACAGTATCAAGCTCCTGCCGCACCCATCAAGGAGGTAATCAAATCTCCTATCTCAAACGTTAAAAACATTAAGGCCATTAAGGAAGGCGCATCCTGAATTTTAAAATAGCGAATATTGAAGGGTTTCCCAGGGGGTCCCCCCCTCCATCTCCCCACCACATTAATTACAATTATTCAGACGAGAGTCACTTCGCAGTACCTTTGCAATCCTTCTGAACTGTGGTAGTTGGTTCAAATGGTGGAATTGGGGAGTGCGGTTTTCAAGGAGCTCATTTGTATGTGAAGCGAGTCCGGGGGGGAGTTTCATTTCAGAAAAGTTGAAGCTCTCGCATGAGGGGAGGCGGGAGTGGAAATGCTGATCGTTATGGTAATCCTATGGGGCTGGAAGAAAGAAAAATTAGTCTTTCGTGATGAAGCACTAAGGACACCTCGATGATAACAATTGGATGAGGAAATACCTACGTTACAAGCGGCATTCAGATATTCACGGATATTTTTCATGTTGTTTCCAACTATTCGAACGGTTATACCTTTGAATCACCAACTACATCTCTGCAATTCGTTCAGAAATTAATTTAGGTTTGATTCATCCCAACAGCACTTTGCAGTCAGACCCAGAGCCAAGTGGTGCACAGTTCATACTAGTTACAAATAATAAGGAAACCTGAAAAACTTAGATGAAGTACAGTAGACCACCGCAAATCCGGATTGATGGGACCGGACCCCATCCGGATCACCAAAAGTCCGGATTAAACGGAATTCGCTATAAAATGCACATAATGAATATTTTAGTGATGTTTTTTCTCATAAATACCTACACGTGTTGAATCTTAAGAGTAAATAATGAAACCCCGCATTGAATATTTTTAAATACAAGAAACAGTGTATCGTTATAGTGATATAACAAATTGAATATTTCTATTTTACAAGATGTGAAGAATAGCATTTCTCCTGTCCAAGTTCTAACTCCAAACTAATTAATGGAGTTTAATCACTATACTCCTCCCCTTGTTAATTTATAAAGACTATAATCCTCATATTTCATTGGTGTTTTGGCCAAGCGCCCACTTCTGGTTCTTCTTCCTTCGTTACTGGTAGTTCTTAGTGATTGTCTTCACGCAGGATGTTTCCTTCTAGACGGGATGTCCTCGTTGTCCTCATGGCGCACATCGGGTACTTAGTTGAAGAACGACGAGTTCCTGTTCACCGAGTGGTCAGTTAGCTGCTGTAATCTGTGTCCTTCGAACGCCAGTGATTTTCAGAGGCTGTGGGTTGAAGGGAGGTGGGTACTTACTGGTTTTATTTAGCTTCACTAAAACTGTATCCCCTTTTTGCAGGTCACGTGCCCCTCGTTTCTTCTGCTGTCGGCATAATCCTTCATTCAAGTTTGACTTCTTCGTTACCACTCAACTCTTCATCAATTGCATCATCCATGTGGCAAGAAATATTTGGCAAAAGTGAGCGGAAATCGTGTGGCAACAACGCTGTCGCAGGAGCAGCAGAGGTTGAACAATGAGGTGTATCCCGGTACTGCATCAAATACTCTGGTAGAACATTCTCCCAGTATTTTCCTTATATCACAGCAGTTTGGACACATTTGTTCAGGTTGGTCATGAAATGCTCGTCCATTTGCTTCTGGCCAGAGGCTTGTCACTTTCCGATGCTGTGTCCTCAGGTCCTCGCAGAATTTAACAAATTCACGCCCGTTAAAGGGTGGCCCCCTCCGTCGGTTCTCAAACTTGTTGGGAGCCCTCATATCAACACAAAGCTTCATACACCGAAACTTCTTAGGTACTATGGCGATTGGCGATACCCAAGATGTTGGCCCCTTGAAATTTTCAATTATTTCGTCTGAAAGCAGCCTATCAATTTCAGCTTCCAATATTGCTTCCTTAAATGACGAGATTTCTCCTAAATGCTCCTGTGACCCGGTTCAGCCCGTTAATCAACGTGGAGCTTGAACTGTGAAAATTCTTTAATTTTCCACTGCCGTTGAATGGCAATCTTAAACAGTCAGAGCCAGAGATACTATTCCCAGCTCTTTGGCTGTAGTCCAGCTCAAAAGGGCCTCGCCAGATTCAAAACTGTGATTTTAGTTCTTACAACTTGATTTTTGAAACCTAATTCAGTCTTGAACTTACCGAGAACTTCAACTGATTTTCGTTGATGAGCATGCAGTGATCAACTGGTTTTATTGAGAGTCGGAGCTTGTAATTTCTCGTTTACTTCACGACTAATAAGGTTTGCCGAACATCTCGTATCAATACTGAATTTCACCTTACGGCCCAGAATCTTTATAGGAGCAAAAGGAATATTCATCACGTGAACGGAAAGTTCTTACTCTTCAGGTTCGGATAAATCAGTATCCGATTCCAACCCCTTCAAAACACGATTGAGTTTGCATGACTTTTTAAAAATTATTCTTCCTGCCCGGTGAACTACTGGGCTCGCGGTGAGTTTCCGAGTTCAAGCAAAATTTAGAATATTGAAGGTGACTCTTCTCCCTCCGCAATCCGAACAAATCTTTCGTTTAGCCGGGCAAAACATTTCCGGTTTCTTGCACTCAAACTATCAAATTTCTGATCAATCCTGTTGATTGGACCTTCATCAGATTCGATATTGAATGCCCCCATCTGTCGTTTAATGACTTCCTTAGTTTGCCCAAGCGTAATAATTTCATCAAGTGACATTTCGTTTTTCAACATTTCTTTCTGCAAATGATCTGATGATCAGTACCATTAGTATTTTGAGTTTTATTTCTAGTTCTATGTTGGTAAATCACGGGTCACGGTTAACTGTATTAGGCGAACTAAAAGTGTTTTGTACACTCATTGATTTCTTGGTTCATATTTCTGAATTTGAAAATCTCGTATAAAACATTCCCATTTGGAATAAAATAATCGATCATTGCCTGTATGGCGTCTGCATAAGATGGGCCGACATTCGGTAAACTATAAATATATCAGTTACATCCCTTCCCTCACAATTTAGAAATAGCGCCCGCTTCCTAGGATCAGCGGAAATGTCCGCAGCAACTATGTAAATCTAAAAGTCAACAAAGTTTCCTATCGAGCTGTGATGTTTCCATCAGCATGAGGATAAAAATAATTGATGGCTTGATCCTTGATAATAATTAGAACAGTAAGTACTCACAGTTTCCAAACTACCTGGCCAGTCTGACCACCGACCTCCGATAGTTTTAGTCCTGCTGGCTGCGCCAAACTGTTTTATCTCAAGAGTAAATAATGCAACCCCGCATTGAATTATTGATTATTTAAATATAAGAAAAACTGTATTGTAATGATATCACAAATTGAACTTTTCTATTTTACAAGATTTGAAGAATAGCATTTCTCCTGTCAGCTGATTCCCTGCTGTCCAAGTTCTAACTCCACAATAATTGATGGAGTTTAATCACTACAACACCTTTTCCTTCATCTTAATTTTATTTTCAGTACTACGTAATGTACCGTAGATCCGGTGTATAGTTAGTACTACCATAATGTACCGAAGATCCAAGTTTTCCTTCTCCTCTCACTATAAATATTTAATTTCTAAATAAGAATGTAATTGAAATTCTGGTAAGAATGTAAATTAACAAAAATTTATTATTTAGAAATCACTTTTAATTAGTTTTAATCCTGTTCGGATTAACTGGATGTCCGGGCAGTGGGGGTCTTACCAATAGCTCAATATTGTTAAGAGCACCTGCGGCAGATGGTTGCAGGTTCTTGTCCCGAATCTCTTTATTCTACCTTAGTATAACCGATTCCGAAATTAGGCAACCTAGATGTTAGAATGTAGGTATTCCAAGTAGGTCTTCCAATGACCATACATATTGCATGTGTGGTGGGTAGCTTGCAACAGCGAGGGGTTTCGTCGAAATAATTTCATTCCCCAGAAGCTTAAATGAAGGGGGACGTCATTAGTTGGACCTATCGATTAACCCTTGGAACACCAGGCCGTAGGTGTAATGTAAATGACGTGGATTCTGACGGTAGAAGGCCGGTTGAGAGGGCCGAGAGGGGGTGTGGTTGTTCACATTGAAAGGGAACGACGGCGGTTTTAGTAACTCACCCAGTATCCGCCTGGCAACGCTTGTCGTATCGCGTTTCATTTCACCCTGCCCGCCTCTAATGCCTCCTCAGGAATTTCCTGATTCGTCGATTTATTCAACGGCAGGAGGGGCGACGGGCCTACAGGGATTGGTACCCCATGTTACGGCGGCTTCCCGTTTAATTACGGGGTTGACGGTAGTTGATCCGGGTGAAATTGACTGGTGTTAAATTCTAATGGTGATTCCGGTGAACCGTGGATAGTGCCAATAAAAGTGGCTCAGGTAAAAAGCCGCGTAAGCCAATCGGGATTAGAATCGATGTTTAGGACGCCCCTTGTAGGCTGAGGTTTGAATTGAGCGGACAAAGACAACTTTCTCTTGAGGGCAGGCCACACGCAACAATTCGCCTGACGATTTACTTGCGCTGGCGAAACGTTGCAGATAAGATGGGGCACCCGTGTGGGCGGGAAAGCTGCACAAATTTTTGATTCTTACTGTTAAAATATCTTTCATATCAATGATTAAACACAAAAACAACAAAATTCAAAGCCACTTAGACATTTACAAAATATTTTCCTCTTTTTTCCAGTCCATCTTGAAACTTTCGAATATACCATTTTCAAGTCAGAGTGAGATTTTTCTAACCCGTTTGATAATGAAAATTCTCACTGAGAGAGTGAGAATGAGAATTTTCGTTATCAAACCGGGTTAGAAAAATCTCAGTTTGTGTGATGGATGTATAGGAGCGCACATCCACCACGAGAGGTGTGAGGGAGGATGTGCCCGGTTTGGTTATGGGCGGACCACCACCATGCCCGGGATATTTTTTGATATGTCCGTTTTGGTTATGGGCGTACGACCACCATACCCAGGATCTTTTTGGATGTGTGTGTCCGATTTGGTTATGGGCGAACCACCACCATTCCCAGGATCTTTTAGGAGCGTTGCCTGGTTTGGTTATGGGCGGACCACCACCATTCCCAGGATCTTTTAGGTTAGGAGAGTGATGAGGAGCTAGGAGAGAGAGAGAGAGAGAGTAGTCAGCGACTAGAGGAGAGCGTAGAATGGCTAGAAAGGCGAAGGAGGCGAGTTTTTATAGGCTTGGGAGCTGTCTCCCTCCATCCTCCAGCTAGTGGAGGATGGTGGGGATCCCCAGGCTGTCCCTCGGCTCTCCTGCGTTTTCCGACCCCACTTCTAGGTTTATTTAGCGGGATCTTAATTTCACATAGTAAGGTTGTGGTTCTGGGAGGTTACCCCGACAGTTTGGTTTGGAAAATACTCAGTGACTTGAAAATTTTCCGATTTGGCTTGGAATGTTCTCCGGTTGATTTGGAAACTTCCGCATTTTACTAATTCAGATTTAATCTTTATGATGCATTGTACATATAATGCAATTTATAGGTAATTCCAAGTCTTGAAACCCTAAGTATTGCATTTTATTCATTTACGGGTCTATATATACCTACCTACCTACTTATTTGCTTAGTCTATGAACGTTCAAGGTCGAACATTGAAAGCACATAATATCCGCATAGTTTGTATAATATACCCCCTGCCAACCACATATAGTTGCTTGATGCATACCTAGGCGCTATATTGCGTGACGTTAGCATTAATTAGTGCAGTACTCGGTGCCGGCCCGCAGGGACCGAGGGTAAACTTCCGATTAGGTAGTTGTTGTGCTCGTTTCGCTTTGTACTTCGATCCCATTGATGAATGAAGGGAAAGCCAAACCAAACCACGTTGAGAGAATCCTGAGCGTCAGGACAAATTAAATTCAAGTTAGTTGCCGAACGTTGGAGAGGGAGAGGTTCTCAGACTCAGGTGGTCACGGTGTCTGTTTCTCCAGCAAAAAATGACCCTTCTTATTTTTATTTTTCATTATTTTTATTACACCAAGTTGTACAACTTATTAATAATGCATTGCTGTCTTAATTATACTACATAACATCATCACAAGACAAGATTACAAAAACGCTGCAAATCCCTGCACAACGGTTTATTATTTTGTATAGAATACCCTTCCGTTACAGATCACAGCTCTATGTATAGATAACCCGTCTATATAATATGATATGTACTATTCTATACATATTATGTAGATCGCAGACCCTCCTTAGGTTAGTACCTAACCCCGTACTCGTTACTAGGTACCTACCTAAATCACGAGTTAAATGTTGCTAAAATAATTCTGCCGATGACAAGCAGTACCTAACAAAAAGAAACACAATAATGAAGTTCTGAAAAGAAATATTGTTGATGAGGAGTGAAAAAAGTTTCGAAAGTACCTACCAACAAACTCCAGCCCCTTCTACGTAGATGGTATAATGAACCGTTGTGTAATAATTTACCGTTGAGTAATGATTTACCGTAGTAATAATTTACCCATCAATAATACTTCAACGTTTGTTCAAGTTTCACTACCTACCAACAAACTCCAAAAGAGCCATCATTTTCCAAATGAAATAATATCACAGAACAACCAACTCGACTTCATACTCGCCAATATAATCAGGTGATCCCTAGCAATGATTCTATCTCCGCCAAATTTCCTATTGTGGGCGCGTCTCTGGTTACGAGAATTGGTTTGAATTGTATACAATTTCATTCACACTGGAGTCGAAAATGCCTGTCGGTGCAAACTTCTGGGCCTTACTGTGAACGAACGGCTGGACGTACGACGCTCCGGATGGTCTTAAAAAACTCGCAAGTTCAAGAACTATTTAAAACCGTAAAAATATTCACGTAAAAAAAATGGTATAGGCGTTTTGAAATTGTCAACCCCCTATTTTGAACCCCTTAGTGATTACTCACAGTAACGTCGAGCTTCGAGGACCAACTAGACAGCGAACGGAACCTATAACCCGAATTTCATCAATTTTCTTTCATGGTAACTAAGAAAAGTGGCCCGTACGGCGTACGGCGGACAGACAGAAATATTGGTTTATTATTTTCAATAATGAACCATTGGAATCGAGCATGAAAACGCTGCAAATCCCTGCACAACGGTTTATTATTTTGTATAGAATACCCTTCCGTTACAGATCGCAGCTTTATGTATAGATAATCCGTCTATATAATTTATGATATGTACTATTCTATACATATAATGTAGATCGCAGACCCTCCGTAGGTTAGTACCTAACCCCGTACACGTTACTAGGTACCTACCTAAATCACGAGTTAAATGTTGCTAAAATAATTCTGCCGATGACAAACAGTACCTAACAAAAAGAAACACACACAATGAAGTTCTGAAAAGAAATTGTTGATGAGGAGTGAAAAAAGTTGCAAAAGTACCTACCAACAAACTCCAGCCCCTTCTACGTAGATGGTATAATGAACCGTTGTGTAATAATTTACCGTTGAGTAATGATTTACCGTAGTAATAATTTACCCATCAATAATACTTCAACGTTTGTTCAAGTTTCACTACCTACCAACAAACTCCAACAGAGCCATCATTTTTCAAATGAAATAATATCACAGAACAACCAACTCGACTTCATACTCCGCCAATATAATCAGGTGATCCCTACCAATGATTGGCCGTATTCACAAATTCCTATTGTGGGCGCGTCTCTGGTTACGAGATTTGGTTTGAATTGTATACAATTTCATTCACACTGGAGTCGAAAATGCCTGTCGGTGCAAACTTCGGGGCCTTACTGTGAACGAACGGCTGGACGTACGATGCTCCGGATGGTCTTAAAAAACTCGCAAGTTCAAGAACTATTTAAAACCGTAAAAATATTCACGTAAAAAAATGGTATAGGCGTTTTGAAAATTTCAACCCCTATTTTGAACCCCTTAGAGATGACTCACAGTAACGTCGAGCTTCGAGGACCAACTAGACAGCGAACGGAACCTATAACCCGAATTTCATCAATTTTCTTTCATGGTAACTAAGAAAAGTGGCCCGTACGGCGTACGGCGTACGGTGTACGGCGTACGGCGGACAGACAGAAATATTTTTATTGCAGTTTTGGATTCTACATACCTTGAAACGTAAACCATCAAATTTTGAGGGGGGGTAAGAATTTTTTTTTTCATGTTCGATTCCAATGGTTCATTATTGAAAATAATAAACCAAAAAAAAATTCTTACCCCCCTCAAAATTTGATGGTTTACGTTTCAAGGTATGTAGAATCCAAAACTGCAATAAAAATATTTCTGTCTGTCCGCCGTACGCCGTACGCCGTACGGGCCACTTTTCTTAGTTACCATGAAAAAAAATTGATGAAATTCGGGTTATAGGTTCCGTTCGCTGTCTAGTTGGTCCTCGAAGCTCGACGTTACTGTGAGTCATCTCTAAGGGGTTCAAAATAGGGGTTGAAAATTTCAAAACGCCTATACCATTTTTTTTACGTGAATATTTTTACGGTTTTAAATAGTTCTTGAACTTGCGAGTTTTTTAAGACCATCCGGAGCATCGTACGTCCAGCCGTTCGTTCACAGTAAGGCCCCGAAGTTTGCACCGACAGGCATTTTCGACTCCAGTGTGAATGAAATTGTATACAATTCAAACCAAATCTCGTAACCAGAGACGCGCCCACAATAGGAACTTTGGCGGAGATAGAATCATTGCTAGGGATCACCTGATTATATTGGCGGAGTATGAAGTCGAGTTGGTTGTTCTTTGATATTATTTCATTTGAAAAATGATGGCTCTTTTGGAGTTTGTTGGTAGGTAGTGAAACTTGAACAAACGTTGAAGTATTATTGATGGGTAAATTATTACTACGGTAAATCATTACTCAACGGTAAATTATTACACAACGGTTCATTATACCATCTACGTAGAAGGGGCTGGAGTTTTTTGGTAGGTACTTTTGCAACTTTGTTCACTCCTCATCAACAATTTCTTTTCAGAACTTCATTATGTGTGTTTCTTTTTGTTAGGTACTGTTTGTCATCGGCAGAATTATTTTAGCAACATTTAACTCGAGATTTAGGTAGGTACCTTGTAACGAGTACGGGGTTAGGTACCAACCTACGGAGGGTCTGCGATCTACATAATATGTATAGAATAGTACATATATCATATTATATAGACGGGTTATCTATACATAGAGCTGTGATCTGTAACAGAAGGGTATTCTATACAAAATAATAAACCGTTGTGCAGGGATTTGCAGCGTTTTTATTGCAGTTTTGGATTCTACATACCTTGAAACGTAAACCATCAAATTTTGAGGGGGGGTAAGAATTTTTTTTTCATGCTCGATTCCAATGGTTCATTATTGAAAATAATAAACCAAAATTGATAGTGTTCTATTTTGATAACCATTGAGAATAAATCTTATTCGTTTCACTGCGTTAGTTCTTGTGGGTTTTCTCTTCAGTCTTCTTAGCAAATCATCCACGTCAAGCAGCTGGACTGCTTCGGTGTTGTCGTGACTTCTTAGCTGCTCTAGGTGGGTGGTGGCAATTTTCTCTATGGTTTCGTCGTTAGTCTCCACCTCAAGGTGGTGGTGGAGTCTGTCATTCCGAATGTACCGTGGTGCATTTGACTGTTCTCCTGAGTACACTGTTCTTGAAGGGCTGAATTATCTCCCGATTGCTGTGAGCGGTGCAGACCCACAGCTGCGCTCCGTGGGTACATATACATAGGTTTAAAGACTTGGTTGACAGGTTTTTTTGTTTTTGTTTTACAAGACAACTTCGACGGTCTGCCCATCATCCAGTACATTTTTCTTAATTTTAGGTCCAGTTCTGATTTTTTTCCTTCGAACATGCGCTTTTCATCTCAGTCTCGCATCTAATGTCATTTCGCGTCGTTGGCGTACGGAATTAGGTTATTGTTGAGGTAGACAGGGGGGCATGCAGTCTATTTTGAGATTCGTGAGACTTCGCGGTTTCTCCTGAATAAGATGACTCTCTGAATGGGTTTTATGTCTTGAAATTTTGAATTTCGAGGATCAACTCGTTGCCGTCGGGTCTAGCTGTCCTACTACTTATACTATCTGATGTGACAGGGTCATAAATCGCGCCGCAAAATGAGAAACAGCTGATTTCGGGAACCAGTTCCCGATGTTGTTGAAACGACGCCTGAAACATTGGCATGCCTGGTTTAAAAAAAAAAAAAAAAAAAAACCAAAAAAATTAAGTTTGTCTCTGTGTTCCTGTCAGATTGATTATTCTTGAAGTATATGAAGTTTCATTGTGCCACGCACAAAACATTCTTTAGGTATACCTTGGAATTTTAGATTTTCTCTACTGGTACATGATCTCATATCCAAGATGCACCCGTGCTATAAATAAATTATGTCCACGCCTTACGGTAAAAATTAACAGTGATAGCAATTCCGTCCTACATTCCTCCTACTCCAGCTGTTCCTACATTCGAACCTCAATAATATTCATTGAACCAGCAAATACGGATCCGGGATTTTGAATTAATGGCAAACAACCATACGGATGGAAAGCACGACTCCGGACCCATCTGAGTCAACATAGCTCTGTTGACACAACATTATAAATACATGGTAGTAGCGTCGACACATTGTCCGATCCGTGAGCAGCATTTCATGTCCGTTCGCGTGATCGATGAGGTAGGTTATAATTCGAGAAATCAGTTGATCACTAAAAGTTCGTTCGGTGACCGCTGGATGATTCTGCTGCTATGGGCCAGTTTTTGCATTCGAGGATTATTCTGTTATTCATTCAGAATTCGTGAGTCAACTTGTCAATCCAACGAAGTGGACGTTTCACCAAAGCTTGATCTAGGATGTATCTTGGATCTTGATACGTTAACTTTGTTGCTAAACTTTTTGCCTTAAGGCATCATGGAGCACACACAATATACTAGGCACTATATATACTAGACTGACACCACGAAAAACCCACAGAAGACAAAAGGAAGGGTTTTTGTCGTTTCAGTCTAGTCTATATTGCGCATGTCCTTGGTGATGCCTTAAATTAAAGCGAAAAGCTAAGCAATAAAGTGATATTACGTGGAACTGAACCCAGGGTCTAGAAATCATGTGAACTAGGAATCAAGTGATAGACGGTTTGATGGGTAGGCATACTAAGATTGATAATTTATTCAGAATCAGGGCGGATTCCATTTTTTGTTCGAGCCAGGAGGGTAGGTAGGTACGGGTAGATATGAAGTAGGTACGGGCAGTTCGCTGTGCCGATTCGGGTAGTAAACACCGCAATTTAGTATTCATTACAGACTGATTGGATAATCTGCTGGTAAACATTAATATTTATAATGTTACATAATGTATTAATTATTACGCTGGGAATTAATTGGCTGTGCTGTCCATAATAATTTATTGATGAAACCCTACAGTATAATCGGACTACGTACCAGCCTTGGAAGAAAGAACTTCCACCAACCTAGTACCTGCTTACCAAATCGCGCGACTACACGAAGTAACACAAGTTCTTTGAGAACTTCGAATAACATGTGCTGTGGCTTTTATTTAATTCTGAAGCTTGGTTGTTTCGTCATTTAGCCAATTTTCAAAGAAAATGAATCCAAAATTTTCACAATATGAATTTTTGAAATTTTTTATAGGAGAATCCGTTTGAGCATCCTGAATTCATCCCTAGATTTTAACAAAAATTTCTTTTGTATGTATATATGTATACAAATTCCAAATTCGCCGCAGTGTTTGTATTGTCAAACAGAAGGACGAGTTCGAAGATGAGCAATTTTCAAAAATTCTACGGGGGTCTGATCTGAGTTTTTAGGGTTCAGAAATCTGTAAAAGCTGCTAAAATCGCGAACAATTGAATAAAATCACTGAAAGTGGTATGAAAGGGTGAGTAAAGACAGAAAAACAGCATTGCAGTTGTTTTTCATACAAAATAGGGGTCAGATTTGGATTTTTGGAGATCAAAAATTGGTATCAAGTGCTAAAAACCATTTAAATTCACCTGACGATGTAGGGACCATTTCGGTGATAGAAATATTTCTCTCAAAAAGCAGTGGGTCAGTTTGGCTTTATAAGGGTCAAAAATCGGTAAAAATTACACAATTTTATGAAAAGTGCTATGGTTTCTCAGTACATAATCTTTTTGCACATAGGACGAATATGTCTTTGAAAATCGCTCTTATAGCCATGCTGCATGACTGGAACTGTTTTATTAGGTAAGTTATATGTGAATTCATTATATTATGATGTCTTTTTTTCCTTCTTCTAAATTATGTTTTGTAGTATGTATGGTTTCCATTGGCGGCAATAAAGTTATAAAAGTAAAGTTAAATTACTTGATGCTAATTTTGGACTAGAAGTTGTGGAATGATGAAATGAACAGGGTTTCCGAACCAAAGGAGTTGATGATTATGCTATGACATCATTGGGAACTGATCGGATTCCAAGGGTTCCCAAAAGCAGGAGAAAACAGTTAGGTAAGGTAGGTCGACTAAGGTAGCTAATTCAGGGTCAGAGGTTGTAGATTAATGAAAGTTTGAAACCGCAGTGCGTTTCAGCTTCCCCAATCCCATCGGACTCTGTTTAGCAAGACGAGGAAGCTCCGTACACGAGAGAGAGGGACTGAGAAGCAAGGAGCCGGATTTATGCGGGGCAAGGAAGGTTTAGTGCCGGAGCATAATTAGAAAACTTACCGGACTCCCGAGAGCAAAACCCCCTGTAAACAAGAGAGAGGATGAGGCTCCAGGGTGAATTGGAGAGGGGAAATATCCTGGGAGGGACGGAGTCAGAAATAAAGGAGTGGGGGTAAAGAAGTTTTACTGGCGCGGGAGAGAGGTAACTCCGCTCCCTCTTTTCACGGGTCCGTGACTTGTTTACTGGCCAAGGGGGTCCGAATGCATTAGCCTAATAGTGCCACTTGAGCACTCCCTCCTCCCTCCATCTCCCCTCGCCACCACAACCTATATCCCCACCGCGAAATATACCACACTTTTATTGTCTCTACCCTTCTTCGCCTTTTCCGTTTTAACCCTATTTCCGTCTTTTCTGCCTTTTTATTCTCCCACTGTCTCGGGGCTTTAAAATAATCATCAGCAGCGGGTTCGGGCGGTGGAATGTGATGGAAATAATCATGAGGATACAGTTCCTCCAATTGGCCATTCGAGGGAACAAGGGAGCCAATCACTGCATCCTTCGAAATTTCCATTTTATTCACTCGAATCCCTCTCGTGTATTGATAGGGCACCAGTTTTACTTCCCTACCACCGAAGGTTTAAAAAACCTTGTATTCATGCTCGAAGAACCTTGGATTCATCCTAAATTTCCTTTTTTATTTTGGGTTTCAGATCATTCACAGATGTTCCTCCATAATTATTATGAAGTTGATCAAAATCAAAATTCCAAAATAAAAAACGCTTGCAAAGTCCTTGCCCTTCTCACATGGGTTTATTATTCTACTGGACATACTTACAGAAATGTGGGCTGTTATTTATTGTTTCTTTCATGTGTAATAATTGAAAAAGCTATTTTTTATGGTTTCCATCAATTTTGTCCCCCAAAACACGAATTAGGCTTTTTTTAAATTTTTTTATTTTATTTTATTTTTATTTTTACAAATTATCTTTGATCATTGATAGTCCATTTAATTGTCTTGATTCACCTGTTAATACTATAAATAGTGTTACTATACAAATTTTTTGTGTTATTTGACAATTTCCCAGGTTTTTGATGAATAAAAAACGAATTTTAGGAGCTAACCTTCGTTACATCAGTTCTTTACTCTTTGGTCAAAATCGACTTCATATTCGGTTTTCACGCCCAAAAAAGCATGGGAAACGATACCTCACACGCTCATTTTCACTAAAACCTCAAAAAACAAAAACCTCGAAAAACCAGATTTTTACACCCCCCCCCCCCCCCCCCCACCTCAAGGTGTATTCCGTTCGGGCTGCCGAGCTTCGGAGCACAGCTAGGACCCAAATGTGTTCCCAAATGGGGACACAAACTGTGTACGGAAGAACGACGATTTTAGACCAAAATTTAACGTGCAATTTAAGGCTGAACCTTCGTTAAAACCTCAATTTTCCATTCTTTGGTCAAGGTCGACTTCAAATTCGGTCTCCTCGTCTTAAAAGACACGGAAAACGATACCTACCTCACAAGCTCATGTTGCTATAACATCGAAAAACCCCATTTTTTCACCAATTTTTCACCCATAACACCCTTGGGTATGTTCCGGTCGGGCTGCAAAGTTTCGGGACACAACTAGGGCTTGTGTGCGAAAGAACGAATTTTTTAGACCGAAAATAAAATAGATAAGGACGATACGTGTGTGTTATAGAATCCAGGACTTTTGTATTATAGAATGTTTATTTAGTGAATGTATTCCTGCAGTGGTGATTTTTGGATAAACAGACCTCCCGGTCTGCACGTTTGCACGAGGCCTGCTACAGTTGGTCATGTTGATACGAACCAGATCATACTGACTGCATCACTCGCGATGAAATCGTGGAAACCCATTTCAAAGAATAAAAACGCTGCAAATTATTACAGAGCGGTTTATTATTTACCTGTATAGATGCCACTGATGCGTAGAACAATACCCTCGGGCTCCCCCCATACGCAGAAGGGGCGTCTATACAGGTAAATTATTACACAACGGTTTATTATTTACCTTATGCTTCATGAATAACTACAAATCATCAATGACTGAATTTTCGAATCGCGCACATTTGTATGAAACTTTAATTCCCGGGTCGGCACCAGTACTCCATTCAGGGCTTTCCTGGAAGGAACTCGGGAGTATTGACCACAGATAACTGATCTACGCAGAAGGGGCATGTATACAGGTAAATAATAAACCACCGTGTAATAATTTGCACAGTTTTTTATTGCATTTTCAGATTCTGCATACCTTGAAACGTAAACCATCAAATTTTCTGGGGTGGGGGGAGGGTGTTTTTTTTTCTTTTTTTTCCATGCTCGATCCCAAATGTTGATTATTGAAAATAATAAACCAATAATGAGTTATTGAAAGATTGTCTTTTTCTACTAATACACGAATAATATGCTGTTGTTCCGGTGATGAAACCTTCGTCAGTAACAAACATTAACTGTTACTGTTTGTTACTGAGATGGTTTGATCACCGAAACCGGTATAACAATGTATTTTTCGTGTATTAGTGGAAATAGACAACCTTTCTGTAGCTCCGTTTTTATTCTTTTTTATCAGTACAGCTTGAAACTCATGTTACCCTGAAGGGGATATCACAAAAACACTCCCGGCTTTGGGCATTAAAAATACTACCCTAAAAGATACAGGGGGAACTGCGGAATCTTTCAATATGATTTTCTTTCAGAGACTTGTCCTTTTCGAAGGGGAAAAACTTTGCCTTTCTTACCCCCCTTCGTCCATAAGTATGTTATCATGTGATATCCCATTTGTGTTACATCCACTGCTTTGAAGCCGAATTATGATCCGTCTTACGGTATATCTTTTCCCTGGCAATCCGGGATCGGATTCTTGTGTTATTTTATTGTCCACTTGAGGGTCTCTTTGAAGAGGCCTTTGGATTTTTATTCGAAATGTTTGCCGAACCGTGGAATAATATTATTTTCAGGAACCCATAAAAAATTATACTCAGTTGAAAGTTTTTCCAAGATTTATGGTCCAAGATTTATTGTTATCGATAATTCAAAAAAATATTTATACTCATAAATAGTATTTACATCTTCAGATAATGTAAGTACTAAGTATAATGTGTAAGTAAATTGTACTACTAAGTAAATTGTGTGTACTAAGTAAATTGTGTGGATAGAGGAGAACTAACGAGATTATTAGAATTCTTGATTGTATACGAAAAACGCTGCAAATCCCTGCACAACGGTTTATTATTTTGTATAGAATACCCTTCTGTTACAGATCACAGCTCTATGTATAGATAACCCGTCTATATAATATGATATGTACTATTCTATTATATACATATTATGTAGATCGCAGACCCTCCGTAGGTTAGTACCTAACCCCGTACTCGTTACTAGGTACCTACCTAAATCACGAGTTAAATGTTGCTAAAACAATTCTGCCGATGACAATCAGTAGGTACCTAACAAAAAGAAACACACATAATGAAGTTCTGAAAAGAAATTGTTGATGAGGAGTGAAAAAAGTTGCAAAAGTACCTACCTACAAACTCCAGCCCCTTCTACGTAGATGGTATAATGAACCGTTGTGTAATAATTTACCGTTGAGTAATGATTTACCGTAGTAATAATTTACCCATCAATAATACTTCAACGTTTGTTCAAGTTTCACTACCTACCAACAAACTCCAAAAGAGCCATCATTTTTCATATTAAATAATATCACAGAACAACCGACTCGACTTCATACTCCGCCAATATAATCAGGTGATCCCTACCAATGATTGGCCGTATTCACAAATTCCTATTGTGGGCGCGTCTCTGGTTACGAGATTTGGTTTGAATTGTATACAATTTCATTCACACTGGAGTCGAAAATGCCTGTCGGTGCAAACTTCGGGGCCTTACTGTGAACGAACGGCTGGACGTACGATGCTCCGGATGGTCTTAAAAAACTCGCAAGTTCAAGAACTATTTAAAACCGTAAAAATATTTACGTAAAAAAATGGTATAGGCGTTTTGAAAATTTCAACCCCTATTTTGAACCCCTTAGAGATGAGTCACAGTAACGTTTTTAAGACCGAACGTCGAGCTTCGAGGACCAACTAGACGCCGAACGGAACCTATAACCCGAATTTAATCAATTTTTTTTCATGGTAACTAAGAAAAGTGGCCCGTACGGCGTACGGCGTACGGCGGACAGACAGAAATATTTTTATTGCAGTTTTGGATTCTACATACCTTGAAACGTAAACCATCAAATTTTGAGGGGGGGTAAGAATTTTTTTTTTTCATGCTCGATTCCAATGGTTCATTATTGAAAATAATAAACCAAAAGCGAAATAATGAACAAATTTCATAAAGGTCTAACCAACCATCGGGGAATCGACGAAACTTATGAGCACATCAAGAGAACCTATTTTTGGCCAAATTTGAAAGAATCCATCCAAAACTATATCAACAGATGTGAGTTATGCTTACAATGTAAATATGAACGACAACCCATCAAACCAAAATTCAATCTAACAGAAACACCAAGAAAACCTTTCGAAATAGTGCACATCGATAAATTTTCGATAGAAAAACAAAAGTTCTTAACCATCCTTGACAAATTCTCTAAATTTGGATCAGCCTACCCAGTAAGCTCCGCGTCAAGCGTTGAAGTCTGCGATAAATTATTAGATTTCATGATGCATCACGGTATTGTGAATCAAATAGTCTCTGACAATGGCCCCGAGTTTAACAATGAATTACTCAAAGAACTATTATCCCTGCATAATATAAACATCCATTTCACTAGTACACAAAGTTCTACATCTAATGCCCCAGTAGAAAGATTTCACTCGACTTTAATAGAGCATCTTAGGCTATTGACGAATTCTAAGGAATTCGGACAAGATGACATCATCACGAAGATGAAATATTCTGTATTAGCCTACAACAATAGCATACACAGCTCTACAAAAATGACCCCTTTCGAGATAATTAGGGGGCACATAGAAAACTCCCCCGCAGTAGAGATAGAATTAGAGAGAAATATGGCTAACTCTTATACGAATAATCATAAACAGAAGGTTAAAGCAATTTATGATATTTTGATCAACAAAACTGAAGAAGAAAAGGCAAAAACAATAGAAAAAATAAACCAGAAACGAGAAGAAATTCCAACAATTCCCGATGAAGTTTATGTAAAAACAAAGCAGATCCAACAGAAGACAAAAGCCAAATATGCTAAAGAAAAGATAGTAGGAACGAACGAAAAAACGCTGCAAATCCCTGCACAACGGTTTATTATTTTGTATAGAATACCCTTCCGTTACAGATCACAGCTCTATGTATAGATAACCCGTCTATATAATATACCTATGATATGTACTATTCTATACATATTATGTAGATCGCAGACCCTCCGTAGGTTAGTACCTAACCCCGTACTCGTTACTAGGTACCTACCTAAATCACGAGTTAAATGTTGCTAAAATAATTCTGCCGATGACAAACAGTACCTACCTAACAAAAAGAAACACACATAATGAAGTTCTGAAAAGAAATTGTTGATGAGGAGTGAAAAAAGTTGCGAAAGTACCTACCAACAAACTCCAGCCCCTTCTACGTAGATGGTATAATGAACCGTTGTGTAATAATTTACCGTTGAGTAATGATTTACCGTAGTAATAATTTACCCATCAATAATACTTCAACGTTTGTTCAAGTTTCACTACCTACCAACAACTCCAAAAGAGCCATCATTTTTCAAATGAAATAATATCACAAAACAACCAACTCGACTTCATACTCCGACAATATAATCAGGTGATCCCTAGCAATGATTGGCCGTATTCACAAATTCCTATTGTGGGCGCGTCTCTGGTTACGAGATTTGGTTTGAATTGTATACAATTTCATTGACACTGGAGTCGAAAATGCCTGTCGGTGCAAACTTCGGGGCCTTACTGTGAACGAACGGCTGGACGTACGATGCTCCGGATGGTCTTAAAAAACTCGCAAGTTCAAGAACTATTTAAAACCGTAAAAATATTTACGTATAAAAATGGTATAGGCGTTTTGAAAATTTCAACCCCTATTTTGAACCCCTTAGAGATGACTCACAGTAACGTCGAGCTTCGAGGACCAACTAGACAGCGAACGGAACCTATAACCCGAATTTCATCCATTTTCTTTCATGGTAACTAAGAAAAGTGGCCCGTACGGCGGACAGACAGAAATATTTTTATTGCAGTTTTGGATTCTACATACCTTGAAACGTAAACCATCAAATTTTGAGGGGGGTAAGAATTTTGGTTTATTATTTTCAATAATGAACCATTGGAATCGAGCATGAAAAAAAAAATTCTTACCCCCCCTCAAAATTTGATGGTTTACGTTTCAAGGTATGTAGAATCCACAACTGCAATAAAAATATTTCTGTCTGTCCGCCGTACGCCGTACGGGCCACTTTTCTTAGTTACCATGAAAAAAAATTGATGAAATTCGGGTTATAGGTTCCGTTCGGCGTCTAGTTGGTCCTCGAAGCTCGACGTTACTGTGAGTCATCTCTAAGGGGTTCAAAATAGGGGTTGAAATTTTCAAAACGCCTATACCATTTTTTTACGTAAATATTTTTACGGTTTTAAATAGTTCTTGAACTTGCGAGTTTTTTAAGCCCATCCGGAGCATCGTACGTCCAGCCGTTCGTTCACAGTAAGGCCCCGAAGTTTGCACCGACAGGCATTTTCGACTCCAGTGTTAATGAAATTGTATACAATTCAAACCAAATCTCGTAACCAGAGACGCGCCCACAATAGGAATTTGTGAATACGGCCAATCATTGGTAGGGATCACCTGATTATATTGGCGGAGTATGAAGTCGAGTTGGTTGTTCTGTGATATCATTTAATTTGAAAAATGATGGCTCTTTTGGAGTTTGTTGGTAGGTAGTGAAACTTGAACAAACGTTGAAGTATTATTGATGGGTAAATTATTACACAACGGTAAATCATTACTCAACGGTAAATTATTACACAACGGTTCATTATACCATCTACGTAGAAGGGGCTGGAGTTTGTTGGTAGGTACTTTTGCAACTTTTTTCACTCTTCATCAACAATTTCTTTTCAGAACTTCATTATGTGTGTTTCTTTTTGTTAGGTACTGTTTGTCATCGGCAGAATTATTTTAGCAACATTTAACTCGTGATTTAGGTAGGTACCTAGTAACGAGTACGGGGTTAGGTACTAATCTACGGAGGGTCTGCGATCTACATAATATGTATATAATAGTACATATCATATTATATAGACGGGTTATCTATACATAGAGCGGTGATCTGTAACAGAAGGGTATTCTATACAAAATAATAAACCGTTGTGCAGGGATTTGCAGCGTTTTTTTTTCATGCTCGATTCCAATGGTTCATTATTGAAAATAATAAACCAAAATTCTGTTAGCAGCTGTGCAGCAGGTTCAAAATACGAGTATATGCAATGAGACTTTCGTCGGGACACATCGGTTTGTACCATTCAAAAGACGAAGACGATTCAACAAGGGGGCCTTATAATTTAACTGGCCTTAACTATTGTGTAAATGGAAAAATGTGTATTTTTGTGTAAAATTCAAAAATCACAAGTGTGTGTGTACGCATGCGCGAGACGTGCACAATGGTCAGAAATTGGGTATTTGACCTTAAAACATATTTCTGATTGCAGATTAGGATTCTACGTGGAAGTCTACGCACATGAACTCTTGACAATTAGAACTATATCATAATAAGAAACATGGTTTTCTGGAATCACATGGTTATGTCAGTTTTCCTGTTTACTTCCATGGATGCCAACAAAGAATCATCAAACCACTGGAAAATTAACATTTTTGTCAACCAAATTCTATACATACAACTTATTCATTGAATAAGGATGAATTTTATGGGACAAATTAGGAAATTGTTCGCAAAAGTTGGTTGAAAGGAGGAATTATTGTTCGGAAAAACTATTATTTTAAGTGGAAATGCTCCTACAGTCCTCCTAGCTGTGATGTGTACATTCCTGCTGTCGCGTTGGCTATAATATTTTGAAATACATTTAGTTATTTGACATTTTAGGGGTCTTGCGCGTGAGCGATTGTCAGGGGGGGGGGGGGGAGTAAATGTAGTCACGGTGGTACTAACGTTAATACAAAGGAACAGCCCTTGCATCTCAATATATTGCATCTATTGTGATATGAATCGAACTTATTGAAGGGCTGTTATTTTCCGACTGAGGGATATTGGAAGGAAGGGAATGGGAAGGGATTATTTAAATCCCCTTCGACTTTTTAAAGGGCTGACCAAGATGGCCAGTCATCACCCCCCCCCCCCCCCCCCTTACCTGTGTGTGATGGTGGTTGGGGGGGGGGGGGGGGATACCAGAATGGAATTAGGTATTCCCATTTCCTGCCCCCCTCCGCCCCTCGCCGTTCGGACCCTCTGTTATAAGAGGATTGGTATCGGTACGAAATTAACTCAAGAGATTACGATGGGTTCCTCTGTCCAGGGATTTCTGCTGCCCCTTCCTCTCAGATGAAAAGAGAAAAGTAAAAATGAAAATAAAAAAGAATCAGAAGAATTCATCATAACAAGTACCAACCCTATTCGTCCCTACTCTGCTCTCGACCTCAAAAAGAAAGTTCTTCCAGGTTATTAATTACCACTTCTCCTTCTCAACATCCTCACTTCTCCTTATTAATATATCATTAATCCTCGACGCGCAAGATGGGAAGAGATGCTTTTTTCCTCTGGCGGGTCATAAATCTGTCTAATTTTAATTAAAACGCGAAGGTTTTCTCCGCCTCCAAATAGCGTTTCGCAAAGCGTTCTCAAAACGGGGTAAAAGGGAAAAGAACCGGGATAAGCTGTTGCAATGGAACATTTTGTTTGTATGAACAGTTTGGTTTGTTGATGAGGAACCAGGGTAATTGGATGGGCTAGGGTTACCCCATCTCTAGGAACTAGGTAGACTCGATGAAAAAGATCCTATCGGTTTTGAAAAATACCCACTACGAATGGCACGTAGAATTTCTTGAAAATTGGAAGTGGAAAACAGAAATACTTCTCACTTCTCACTGACATCACACCATGGATGATGTAAGGTTTGACTTCCCGGATTTCTCTTACAACTTTTTTCAGATACAGGTCTTTCACAATCTAATGAAAAATTAAACCACGAAGAACGTGAGTCTCGAGGGGGAACCGGTGATTCCGCATTGCAAACCGAATGTATCTTCAGAAGGGGAATCCAGAGCAAAAGGGAGCGTTGATCAGAGCCTTCATTACTCCCAAGGTGGTAATAATAATCAGTTTCCGTTTGGCTAAGCAAAGCCGTAAGCTCGGGGTTGGGCACCTACCCGTCGTTCCGCCTCCCGAACATCCCAAGTTTGCAGACTTCACAGGAGGCCGCTGGAAAGGGGTCCACAAATAAACAGTTCTCATATCCGCCCTCTGTTGACAAGAAAAACCTGCCGTCTGTCCTCTTCTCCTAACCCTCGCCAACGGCGGTGTTTTAGGATGGCTTGGGAAAAGCGTAGATTAAACGGGATTAAACTAGGGGATGGAGTATTGGATGGAGGGAGATGGTTTTTCTTGGTGCCCTCGAGGTAAATGAGACAGACTTGGGGTAAATCAACGGCAAATCTTCACCTAAAAATAATGTTCAAGTGGGTAAAAATCGACTCTTGAAGTGTTTGTTGTAACCATAAACTTCTGAATGCTCTATCCATTTTGATCTATTCAACTTGGAAAACGATGAAGCACTTGGAGCGTGGAATATGTCTGTTTAATTCCAGTTCATCTATGATGAAAACATAGATAAAAGGTATGTTCGAACAAGCAGTTCAGAACTAGTTCATGGTCGAATTAGTCATGGGTTATTTAATTATTAACTTTGTTCGCGGTGTAATTTTCTGACGGTCAGCGAACTGTCTGAAGCCACTTTTCTGATCGTGCCAACACGCATGCGCCGGCAGTACCAACTTTCAAACTCCCAACGGACTGAGTACACCGCGAACGCTTGGGAAGGAAATCTGACTGCAACCGCTGTGCAACCTGCAAAGGTCCTGACTGTCATCGTCGATCTCGATTTATTACTTTCTTACGTTGGTTATACAAATAATATTATGGATTATTGAAAGGCTGTGACTCGTGTATGTGATAAGTTCATATGTCATCATCGATCTCTGCTAATTTATTTCTTCTTTTTATAACAACAATACTAACGTTTATTGAACGGATGTGGCTCATGTGGCAAGGTCATCATTGATCTCGGCTAATTTATTACTTTTTTTCTTTCTTCAACTCTCTCAAGTCTTATATCACGATTATTCCTATGCTTCTGATGAATGGGTAGACTATCTTCTGTATGTACCTAGGTGTAATATAGTTCCTATGATTTGCTTCAAGTATTCATCTCTCAGCTTGTACTTACTCGAAGTATCTTTGATAAAAATAAATCGAAATCTCTTTAGTTTTCTTCCTGACTAATGACCTAATGGGATGGTTATCGAATTCGGTGATATCACTGTACTTTTGTGGAGTAATTGCTGACTGAAGAAATACCTAATCGAAAGCTTAAGTGTTGAAGTTCGTTGTTAGGTATCTAATTAATTTTGCTGATAACTCTCTAAACAGTCTTCATGTGCTCCTTTTTGTGAATACACCTATGCGGTTTCCACAAGGGTCAACAATCTGAGAAAACAGCTGAAATCACGGAAATTCTATAACAGAAGGTAGTATAAACGGTGGATTCAGCCAGAAAATTACAATTTCAACAATCGAAGATAATTTGTCAAAATTAGGTGTCTAATTCGAGTGGACCAAAGTTGGCAAAAACCATCAACCATTGCTACGCCAGTTCTTGGAATACCCACCGTAATCGTAAAATTAGGTAGGTGCGAGTATGTAAGTGGAACTTTGTTTTTCAATTGGGATATTCAAACTGTCACCTCATTATTACACACGAAATAAGTCTGTAGGCAACAATTTTGTATGTCCATTACAGTTTTAAAAAATCCCTTTAGTTATTTTTGTCAGTAGAATTTTGCAGAGTTTATCGTTATGATAAAAAACTTGATTCAAGGGCATACAAGTGCTCATATGATAGGAAACTTTAATCAGGTACATACAAGTGCTCAATATAGGATCAGTCGTTGAAAGGTGTGGAGATTGAAATACAAAAGGCTGAATAGTTATGTAAACATAATATTATAATTTATGAACTCAAGTAGCTAGTAGAGATGCCAATCTGTCCTTAACAGAACGGCCAGTGATTTCTTGTGAGCCATGGATTCATATTCTTGACTTTGACGATTGACTTCAATGTCTTCCTCGGGGAAATCATCGTCCAACGCTGTAAAATGTGGAAATGGTCAAAGTCAGTTGGGGGTTGGATTTCTATATCTACACATCCGCAAGGCATTGTGAAAGAAATAAGCTGTTAACATACCTACCTACGAGGTAAACAATAGTACTCTTTCGTAATTAAAACAGGCTCTTCGTTTTGGACGCAGGTTGTTTCAGGTAAGTAGGTAGGTAATATAAGCACGATGCAAAAAGTAGAGGTTGACAAAAAAACAACAACGTACTTGACAATGGTACGAGGAAGAGGCAGCATACCATCGAGCCAACTCATCGGCAATTCGCCTGCTCACACGGAAATGAACAAAAACGTGTCGTCGTCGTATGCAGGAACAACTTCTTCCAGTCAGTTTTAATTTTTTTTAACTGGATGGAGTAATCCAAATCGTCATCCAATGATACCTCGAAAGGAGTGACAGACCCCTCGTCACAGGATAAACTCACGGCGAGAAGTATCAAAATGCAGGTGTCACGCACACAGAACGAACAACAACGATATGAACGGCGGTGCGATGAGAAATGATTTGATTGGCTTACGTGGGCGAACGGTAGTGGGGGGAGAGCAGACAGAAAGGAGTACATGGGAAAATCCGCGGACTGATCTGGCGGTCTTCGAACTGTCTTCGAACCGTCAGAAAAACACCACGAACAGAATCCTGTGGATGCTATAGAGTCCGAAACCAGTCCGCAAGCCAAACGCCAAATGATGGACCTGACGATCTGAAAACAGTCAAATGGCCACCGCGAACAAACCTATTAGATTACCTAGATTACCTTAGATTACAAGTTCTGATTTCACTCTGTAATTATTACAGAGCGAAATTAGAAAATAATACGGTAGTGAATAAATGAACGGTGAGTAGAGAGTGGTTCAGACGCAAACGAGAGGGGATAAGAACCATGAAAGATCAGTTATAACTCAGTATGTCCGAACTCTTTTCTGTATATTCATAACTGATAACCAGAATACTCAGAACAGAGTCCTGTAATCCAAGGTTGATAATAGTGAAATCGTCTACTGCGTTATGTCGAACTTCCATTTCTGATGAAAATCGCGAACTGCTACAACTAATTCTGAACTGATACGAACCTCCGTGTCTGAACATAGGTACCTACCTATATTCTTACCCACTCGAGCCTATAATTAATATGACACTTCAAATCCGTTTTCATCGACACTTTTCACGTCCGATATGGGTCACGTTTGTCGACTAAACGTTCAGTATGACTGATGAACTTCGTGAAACTCCGAAAATCAAACAGGACCACCGTTGTTGTTGCGAATAAAATAAATATACTTACAAACTCCCAAGTTACGTAGTCTGAAAAACGAAATTTAACCAGCAAACTTATTATCTCGAATCCTCAGCCTCCCCAACTTTTTCCCGCTACTTTAATACGTCTGTAAGGATATGAAAAGGACCCCTCTGTCCCTCAGGGGTAACTTTCTTCTTCAAAAACCGCAAACTTTGAACAATACGGAACCGTTCTAATTTGTCAAAAGTATAATTTTTTTGTCGTCACGAGGTAAAAGAGGATTTGGAAAGAAAAGTATACAGAGCCTTGTAACAACATAATATGCATTATATTTTTGCTCGAAGGATCTTGTTTGGTATTTTCGGGGAAAGAGCGGTAATGGAGAGGCGAAGGGGGGGCTAAGGAGTCCAAAAAGTCCGTTTCGTCGTCTCGTTGCCTATAAAGAAGAAGAAAGAGAAAGGGGTTATCTTTTTTGATTAAAAAGTTTTTCGAGGGAGGTTTTAAGTCAGGGTTTTAAGGCGGAGGGACTTTTCAGGGTTGAGAGATGGCACAGAGAGGGTTTTGTGGGGGGGGGGGGGGGGGGAGTATCTCGGAAATTGCTCGGGCGATTTTATTTAATACTTCGTCGGCTAATTAGTCTCGTAATGAGAAACGGAAACAAGGCACCGTTGGGTGTGAGGCGGCGGGGGTGAATGAAGAGTGGGGTCGGAATGAAGGAAGGTCCATGAAGCGGATAACTTTGGTAAGCCCTCAGAAGTTCGTCGGACGGGGTGGGGGATTTGGAAAATTTGAACATTTTTCTTGAGAGGAAGCCTTTGACTTGAAATCAGCAGGTCTGTGGTAAACCGCTATGGTAAAGGTCTAACTTGACTTACCTATTTCCTTGGAGGTATAGGGCCTTTTCTTAAGTTTTAGAGGTTTTTCTTTTCTATCTTTGACTCTGGAGTCGACTGAGGTCCTCATCTACGTCTTCCATCCAGTGCAGTGGAGGCGCCCTTAATCTGTATCCGCCTGGTTCTATGGCCTTCTAGCTTTTCAAATTCATTCCTTGTGTCCAAGAGTATATGGATTATTCTCTCCCTGCAGTCGGGCATGCAGACTCACTTCCATACATAACTGAATCTGTAGGATGACCCCAGCACTCTGTGCTCGCTCTGCAACTTGGGGGTGCGAGAACACATGGCGCACTTCCTGGGGGTTTGTCCGGTTCGGATTGCAGTCGTGGAGGTACCGGGCGGAGTTGGTGCCCGAATTCAGTTGGTGAATCCCGAATCACTCCAAACACCAGCAATGACTTTATCCACATCCATATGGCAGATATCGTCAGCATGCATTGTCTCCAGCAGCAGCAGAACAAGACCGACCTTAAATAAATCGTGTAAATTCAAATACTTACAAACCACTCATTGAATTTATCATGTTGTCCCTCCCCCATCCCCCCTTCCCAAGCACATGGACGAAGTCCGAATTTGTACCTACATTAGTCGCGTAAGTGATGAATGATATAATACCCTTTTTGTTTCAATTGAGCTATTTTGTACAATGTTATCAATGAAATAAAATGTGCTTTTCTTCTTCTTCTTCTTCTTCTTCTTCTTCTTCTTCCATAACTGAGTAATGGCCTAATGGCAATCCAGTAAGTGGATATTTTGCCTCACGTAACAATTCAATGGAAGTTCATGTCTACGACAGCTCAGGTTGTTTAGAGCGTGGATTTCGCGGTTTCAGGAGATGCGAACACTTTTATTTATAATTACGAGTAAATCAAGGAAAACTTGGGTGTTTGAAAGTGCAGAGGCGTGTTATTGTTATCTACCGCGCACGTCACCTAAGGAAAGGCTGATGCAACCTGCGGTGAGTGAAGGGCGAAGGGCAGAAGCGTTGCAGTTTAAGTAGGCACGTACCTTTGTAAAATGGAATAAACTGTTCGGCTCACCCCAGAATGACAGTATTTTGTCTGAAATGAATGAAAATACTGGGCTCAAGAGAGGAGAAAAGTTTTTGCTACTACCAGGAAGCTTTCGCAAAGACTTCATACATTCGTAAATATAATCGTAGCTCACTGATATTATCTGCTTGAACGTGTTCGCCGATGTCACGGAGCTATTTTATTGTTTTCTCTTACCGAGTAAAGCTAACACCAGCATCATGATTGTGTCGGGTCGAACTCGGAGAGGCCCTTGTGCCGAAAACTTTAGAGGGTTTCCAGTGCTAGGCATCCGGGTGTTGATACAGATGGGGATCTGCAATGGGATCCTCAAATTACATTGCTAACTAAACAAATATTATTACACGTGATTATAATCACGCATGGCTGTATGAAGTCGGGTTGGTTGTTCCGAGATATTTATTTCATTTGAAGAATGGTGCTTATTTTGGATTTTGTTGATGGATACTTTTTTAATTTGAACAAACGTTATGCTTCATGAATAACAGCAAATATTTAATGATAGAATTCTTGATTCCACCGCATATTTATGAAATGTCCCCGTCTGGCTCCAGCACTCGTTTTAGGGCTCTCTTGTGACGGTAGGTACTGAACACAGAAAACAGTGATCTACGCAGAAGGGGCAACTGTACAGGTAAATAAACCGTTGTGTAATAATTTGCAGCGTTTCATTTTGGAGCCTATGTTTAATATCATTAGTCTTGCTGAGAAGACTGGAGACTGAAATAAACCTTCTCAAATGATATGCGTGCTCCCATCAAGTGGCTCTGAGCATCCTGCGGAGATGTAGAAAGTTATTACTTTTCTTGTCCCTTTGGAAAACCATGACGTCTCCCCCCTTAAAGACCCCTTACTTTTCAAGGGTGGAAAAAGATGAGAACTTGCAAAGAGGAAACTCGCAATAAACATTCATTAGAGGTTTCACAATAACATCCCCGACTCACCCTATTGCCTTTTCCTCGGGCCTCCCTTTCTGCCACCTTTCTTCTGCTCTTGCGCACATTGCTTCCTCCCTTCTCGCCCATAATTTTTCTTCTGATCTCTCCAGCCCCTATTTGATAACAAGCACCTTGTTACATGTAACCTCTTTAATGATCCTCCACCCTTGTTGTTAAAGGCGGATCTTTTCCACCCCAAGTGGCCAACATCTTTATCCATACTGATAAAAATGTGGGGGAAGAGAAGAACTTTTACGGCTCCCTATGAATAACCAGACCGTTGAGGAGCTTTTCGCTTAATGACACTGTAAAACGGGAGAGACCTTTCAGCTGGAAGCCCACATTTATTAATTTTCACCGGGCCTTTACTGAATCAATGATTCCTAATGACCAATTAAGAGTAACTACTATTAAATTTCAAGGGGGAAAAACCTGCAGATTCTTCCACAAAGGTTCATTACTTTCTGTATAGATCACTACGTAAACTAGAGTACTTCCATACTCATCAAAATTGAACTGTTTAAACAATCTTTAAACACTGTTTCCTGTGGGCACAGAGTTATACCCATTGTGAAAAGTAGTTGGGAAGTGGCTCAGTGATGATTCATATAAACACTCCGGTTAAGCAGTTAACTAAATAGTTATTATTTATTTTAGTTGTAGCTTGTTTAGTTAGTTGATTCAGACGACGAATACTTGTCGTTAGTAATTGATGTACCCCGGCGTTGCCGCCATAATGGTGTACCTATTTATCTCTCCAAGATGTTAATGATCTCGGAACCTGTCCTAGCAGATCTTCCGTGTTGCGCTCTGTAGGTATTGTCTGTTATTAATTAGGGTCCGTTTTCTGACCCCATAGCGTTATTTTTGATCGGATTGTCCGTCTTTCGGTTCCGTGTTCTATAACTGTCGCCTAGATTGAGATCTTGATAACAACTTGGAAATTGTGTCGGTTGTTGAACATGTTAAGTCATATGATGGCTATTGATAGATATACTTGCAGTTGCAGTACTAAGTAGCTACTAAATGATACTCCATTGACGGTTGTACATACTGCGCTACTTTTTACAATAAAAAATTCAGTTATTCAAATAGTAAAACCTCAAAATCAATGTTTCCCATAAAAACCCTGGGTGTCGGGATTCCGAGACAGGAAACTTCTCCGAACCAGCTGCATATCTAGGTGTATTATTCAGAGAATAATAATCGAGGATAAAGAGGAGAAAGCTGATATAAAATATCACTCGTTACCCCAGCAGTGAGCCCAGTATGGAAAATCTCGATGGGAATGGCTGTGGTATTAGTGTGGGAGGGGGATCACTGTTCAAACAACGACTAACAGTCTACGGCTACGTGTCCCAACATAAATTCAGATCGGGAGCGAGAGGATGATGGCCAGAGGTAGATGTACTATGTACCGCAGCAATGTGGGGAGTCTGTTCTCTCTGGAAGGATAATAAAATAAACCGCAAGCGCCACTAAGCCCGTAGACGTGCTTATGCCGGAAGAAGCGAGCTTATCGTTTTCCTCACTTCGGGTTTCTCTTACCTTTTCAAACTGACGGGATGTTATAAAAGGAGGGGAAAAAAGCCCCGAAAAGCACATTCCGCGTTACTGTCCGGTGCAAGGGGGTCAGGGAAAACATTTCTGCGCCATCAGTTTCTGCTCGAACTGCGACCACCATATTGGGAACTATCTTGGAACGATTTCAACATCCTTGCTTATAGGGGAAACTAGGGACCTGTGGCACAACCGCAATATCTACCCTGGGAAATTTATATTTGCTTTTCACACAGCAAGTTATGGGGGTGTACCAGCTGCCACATCCATGGAACATGATCTACTTATTGTGAAGCTGTTAGCAATATTTCCAACTTCCAAGAAAATTCTTCAGTTCCGGTTGGAAGGAGAGCAGTAAGGTTCGTAAAGACACTGTCGAGTTTAGTAAGTTGTGAGACTCGTATGCTCGAGTAGGCATGAAAATGAATATTCTACTGGAGATTCCTGTGCTTTGATAGTTGGGTACTTCAACACTGTAATGTCGAAATCCATTGAGCTTCTCTGCTTCAGTTACTAATTTTGGGAGTAGCTCTGGTTACAGTATCCCCGCTAAATGGAGTTGGCTTTAAATGGTTGAATATTATTTAACATCTGAAACCACGAGGTATTTTCGTCAAGGCTCAACAGATATATGGAGCACGTGCACGAATTGATTTTGATACCCCGGTTCATTTGTTTGATAATGCCGAACAAGAACGTTAAAGAGGTTTTGGAAAGGTTTTCGGGGCTAAAGCGGTTTGCAACAAAGGACAAAGGGGAAGGACTGGAGAATCTGTAGAGTGACAGCACCCTGGATGGGATTTTCTATTAAATCCTCAAGGGTGCTCTCCCAATGAGAGTGCTTTACCTGGTTGCCACTGGCAACCTCCACGTTTTATATTCCAGATGAGGGTCTGTATGTGAGCGAAGCTGAGTGAAGAGAGGGTAATTAAAAAATACAAAGCTACGCCATACCCTAACGAAGACTAAGGGGTGAGTTATAGTGTTCAAATTGAGTTACTTTCCCGAGGGTTACATTGTATGCCCATCACTATGCCCTGTTACCTCGGGATGTTTTCCCACCTAATACCGTCCGTTTCCGGTCCCAGTATGTATTCATTAAGTCGTCTTTTTCACCCTCTTATTCGTTGCTATTTAATTAATTATATCCACTCCCCCGGAGTTTATTTATTTATTTATTTTTTTAAGTCTCTTGAGGGTAACAAAGGGGACGAAAAGGAATCCGAAAAGATTTTTCTCCACGGACAGTGCGACTGTTTATAAATCTCAATCATATTGTTGTTTATTCTTCGGTTGAGACGTTTCCTTGGCGTCATTCACACGCTTTCGGTAAGTTTTCGGGTAGATGCCTAACCTTCATATCGGACTTTCGCGTAAAGCTCTCACGAACATCGTTCAGTTGAAATTAAAAGTACCAGTCATGCAGCATGGCTATAAAAGCGAATTTTCAAGAAATATTCGTGCTACTGTGTAAAAAGGTGATATAGCGAGAAACCATACCTACCACTTTTCTTAAAATTAAATAATTTTTTCGTGATTTTTAGTAATTTTTACCAATATTTTTTAGCCTTAAAAAGTTTTTTTTGTGTTTTTTTGTTTTTGCTTTTTGGAGAAAAATATTCGTATCAGCGAGGTAGTCTCCTTCTTTCTGTCGTGAATTACCATCCCTCACAACGACAGGGGAGTTAATATTGATTTTAACCCTTAATACCAATTACTGACCCCCAAAAATCCAAATTTGACCCCTATTCTGTATGAAATTGTGTTTTTCTGTTTTTATTCACCCTTCCATATCACTTTCAATGATTTTATATCAATAGTTGTTCGCGGTTGTAGCCGTTTTCACCTATTTTTGACCCCTACAAACTCAAATTTGACCCGCTTAGAATTTTTGAAAATTGCCCATATTCCAACTCGTCCTTTTGTTTTAAAATACTAACATTTGGGCGAAACTTGAATTTTATAGAATTACCGTTCAACAGAGTATTGTACAGAATGCCATGAATATTTAAGGTGATTCTGTAGAATTCCCAGTCATTCTGTAGAATGTCCACAGCTTGATGGTCAATGGTTTGAATATCTCTGAAAATGTATTGAGAAGTAGTTTTTATTGAAATTAATGAAGCGGTATCATAGTATTTTATGACAAATGAGCACATGCGCTCATGAGCACAGCGTTCGTGCGAAAGGCGATAATAATAACAACGAAGGAAAGATGAGGTGAAGAACTAATTTTATTGACAACAACTTTTATTGACGATATCTCCTAGCTCCTGCCGATCTGCAGCCATTGAATTGCTTTGGAGCTCCATTGAGCGTATTCACGAGGATGCACTTGAAATTGAACACATTGCCCAACGATGAGTCGCGATGTGTGAAATATTTGCATATTATACAGATTGCTCAAAAAGTTGGACATTCTACAGAATGCCCCGGTCATTCTGCACAATCCTAGGATACGTTGCCCTAGGTGGGCATATCTATGTTATAAATATGTATATATGATTGAAGAATGCTTCACTCCTGAATCTTGTTCATCAACCTAGTCATCAAAATCAAGTTATACAATTTTTTTTTTAAATCTAGGGATGAATTCAGGATGCTTTGAAACGGATTTTTCTATTTAAACAAATTTTCAAAAGTTCATATTCCGAAAATTTTGGACCCATTGCAGTAGCTTCATTTTCTTGATAATTCGCTAAAAATAACCATGCATGTTCCCTTTATTGTTATTAGGTGGTGGTGGGGGGGGGGGATCTGTGTGTGCTATACCTACCCCCGTAATACCCACGTCTATAAAAAAAGATTATGAACGAATGTGATTAGGTGTAGTTGATCATCGATTGTTCCGATGAAAAAAATCATCGACGTTTTGTTTTTGCTTCTTAGGAGTCTGGTATTGTAGAACAGTTGTTTGTAACACTGTTTACTCCTAGCAGTTATGCACTGTATGCTATGTTCATCATTACACTATATTCATCGATGGCGAGGATGCTGTGATTGAATAGCAGGTATTGAAGTACCTACTTGGAGCATAATTATGGCTCCATTAATTATTTAATGATACTGATCTAGAGTTTGTGACGCCTAGGTTCAATAAAATATCTTAAAAATAATAAATACGGGAGGTTGGATTGAAGTTACTCATGGACATTTAGGAGTTTTATTTGTTTGCTGTAGTTAGGTAGGTACTTGAGGATTTTTCGTGATATCAATGTTATGGTGCTCAAGAGCTGTGATATAAGATGTGACTGTAATTTTCTGGACTAGAAAATATGCCTCCTCCGTGCCGGTTTCTCTTACTGTACCGGCTTATCGGTGGTCATACCGAGGGTGCTGATGATCTGTTTGATCTGAGGAACGTGCGGCGCGTGGAGGGGTATGACGTAGCAGGCGTTGCCAGCAGCCCCGCTCCTGTTGGGCTGACAAGTGAAGACTGGATTCAGGCAGCAAGGCGGACCGCCATTTGCTCGACACTGGTGTGATAGTAAAACATATAGCAATTAGCCCTGAACAAGATGATACAGATCAATAAAACAGACCAGTAAACAGATACACTCAAGATACAAACAAGGTACAGATCATCCGGATCATATATACACAAACCTACAAACCACAAACGAACGCATACACAAGCTGAGCTGGGAGAGAAACGAGCCTGAACAGGTCGCTGACCTTAGGCTAAGGTCATGGACAAAGGAAAGTTGCATTCATAATTTTACCTGTGAACCTATCTGTATTGTGCAAATTTATTTAAAAAAAAAAGAAGAAGATTGGATCAGGGTCGAGTATTTCACTGGGTCTGAGAACGTTGTCATGTTTCGTCATCGTGTTCTGCGTAACTGAAAATGCCATCGTGCCAATTTTCAGCTCAGTTCTGAACAGTTCGGCCAACAATACAAGTGAGTGAATGATCGCGCGTGACATAAACGTTTCGCAGTAGAAGTTAAAAAAAAAAACAGTTATTAGAGAAGAGCCGGAAAAAAATCCTCAGGTGGGAAACGAACCCACCTCCTCATAGGATTGTTTGTCACTGACGATGGTTTGTTCACCGAAACCGGTAGAACAGTGTAGTTTTCGTGTATTAGTGGAAAATGGACAACCAGGCAACCTGTAAATAACTCCGTTTTTATTCTTTGGTACTTAGGTATTAACTGTTCAATTAACTGCCCTTGGTTGGTGCATCAGTAAAATTTATTAAGATAGATTTTTATATCTCTAATGTATTTAATATTGTATTACTAGCTATAATAAGCAATTTATAACTATAATAAGCGCATTTGAAAACTTTACCGGATCTCCGTTACGGATGCAGTTTGGAATCACCAGAGAAGTTGGATCGATCCCTTCGGCTTGCAAAAAAGCCAAAATCCCCGGCAAGTTGGTTAGATTGAAGTTCGTGTTGCTCATGTTCATGCCTTGACTCGGAGTCTGCCCCAGTACGACTCCAGCCATCACGGCTGCTGTAAACACAATTAAATTTAAACTCATCACTTCAAAGTTTACTGCTTGAAACTGGAAAATGGTGAATAGCAGTTGTAGGACACGAATGATAGCGAGTTCGACGGTCTAACTTTTATATACCTACCTATCTCAGTTTGAAACCTTTTGAAATTCAAATACCGAATTTCCACTTTTATCGCCAGCCAGGGTTCCAAAGCAGTCGGCAATGAACTAGTTCCGTAAACGTTTCCCTCAATCTCAAATTAAGTCAAGTTCTAGTTCTTACCAGGGCTACGTGGTACCTACCTATTCATACTTATTCGTACTTAGTGGGGTATGCGCAAGGGTCACAAGAGCTGTTTATATTATTTTTTAGTGAAACTGGATTCCTATTCTGAGAACTTTGAGACCAACCGCACTGTCCTACGATTAGTAGCCCTTTTTCTATGATTTTGAAATTTTCCAGAGGTTCATACGTCACAGTTGGTGTAAGTCCCGCTCAAGCGTGAGGAGTGCAATGACGTAGGAACCTCTGGAATCTTTGAAAAATCATAGAAAAAGAACTCTTATCGTAACAGCGCGGTTGGTGTCAAAATTCTCAGGATGGAATCTACTTTCACTTAGAAAATAAAAATAAAAATAAATAAAGTAAATAGGTACCTAGTGCGCAGACCCCATTGAATTATAAATCGCAAATGCTGTTGTGTTAGGGTTTTCAATTCCAACAGATTTTTCTGTTCTGGTAATTGGGGGAAAGTTCATTTATGCAGCATGACCATATACGCGTATTTTAGAATTTGGAGACGTGACTGTTTTCCACAATTTTTAGTGGTTTTTGACCCCAATAACCTGACTTCGTTTTATAATTTATTAATAAGTGATCTCTCTATGCATCATGAGGAGTTAGTCCTAATTGTTGTACACTTTGCTAATAATTTAGCAATATTACATTATTATACAGATGGCTAATAATTTAGTTAATTATGCAATCCATTCAATCATTTGTGGGAATACCTATCTATAGAGTATTATGTATTTCTCTTGATAATGAATTATGAATTTATATCAGAACTATATTATTTCATATTTCCACGATGAAATATTTATAAACATTTCGTCCTCCACAAAGCTCATTTAACCTGAGTACGCTCGATTTTCGCCTTCGCTGCCAAGAGGAAATTAGTCCAGTCTCCCTTTTCTGTAATAAAAACGTTAACTTTGCCCACCTGTTTCCTATTCAAAAGAACTGGGGGGGGGGGGGGGGGGGGCTGAGAAAAGCGAACAAAGATGCTGGGGTATACTTGAAAAGAATTGTTTCTTAGAAACCTTTGATAGAGTAATTATTTCTAAGCTATGGATCCCCACCTTCCCACGGCTTCCCAGATGTTTATACCGCCTTCGGGTGGACATCAAAGGAGTTTTTCTCTCGTTATACCTTCATTTTGATACAATCAGGAGGAGTATTATTAATAATGTTTTCCACTCCTTTTAGTCCTTTGCGTGCGAACTAGTGTGAGTCAGGGTTTCAGCGAGATTTTTAATTTGACCTGGTGAGCGAAGAGATACGCAGTTCTCGGTAGATGCACAGAGCGAATTCTCATGGATGCATAATTCTAAAAATTGAAATGTGCCACAGAGCTACTAATTATTAAATTCCGCCTCTTGTTATGTCTGTTGGCCATTGACGATGTTCTATACTCGTCCTCTACGTCTTCTTCTTCTTTAGTGGTATTTTCAGTTATAATTTCGGAAAACATCATTTCCAGTATTAGATACATTTGTGAAGAAATAAAAGAGTCTTAGTACGATATCAATGATCCATATTTAGCAGGTGCCCAATTAATTTTAACGCAAATTGTATGGACCCAGGCACGAGCCTAGAAACATAGTTATTATTAAAATTATACGGTTTCTGTGAATGTAAAACGCTGCCAGTTCTCTCTCAACGGTTTATCAGTATTACATGTATAATGATTTATTAGTAAGTAGTTTCGATAATCTTTCTGTTTAGATCACTGATTTGCAAGGTGCACGCTCGAAATACCCATAAATAAACGAAATCTGAGCGGTCTGAGCTAACATTCAGGGGTAGCACCTACCCCTGAGGGTCGCCCCACTAAAGCACATAAAACTAGGTCTCATAAAATTCATAAATAATGTTGGACGAATCCACTTCGTCGATTTCTGTCAAGAATTACTTACTTATTACCCATCGCTGTGCACAGTGTGCACCTAACAAATATCCTACAATGTGTACCTACTTTTCTTGAACAAGAAACTTATTTTCATATCGAGGGTGATCCAATTCAGTGGGAGCATGATGACGGAAAGATTGTGCTAATCTTCTCTTATATGCGTGTGAAACTCAATTGTCTCGTCTAAACAGCTTGACCGATTTTATCGAGTTCCTGAGACGGACATGGGCTATGATAAAATCGCCGGAACATCCTCTTTGTGAACGGGGCTTTCATTCGCGACCCTATCGTTTGTTTTCTACGAATCACCGAGTAACGTGAATTTGAGTGGATCGCTTTTGACACCAGACGCATGAATACTGTCGCCCGTGAGGAGCCGACTGATGCTAGTGTGGTAAAAACTGTATTAAATCGCCACGTCTTTCATAAACACAAATCTCTTTGGTACACGAACAAGTTCTTCAAGTCCTAATTACTGTTAAGGCTGCTAGAATACGAACTTGGAATTTATGTACCCCTTAATAAATCCATGCCACATGCCTATGTGTAGGTGGCACTGCATGTCATGCTGGTGTCGAATGACGTAATGGACGTATGAGGGGAATCGCGATGATCTTTTATGGATCAAGCATACCTCTAACACCGTACCAACAAAACCAACAACCAACGAAAAACGGGGTAATTGGATAGGAAGCCTCTTGTTAGTGCTTGAGCAAACAGGCTTAACTTTCCAGACGCCTCTGAAAACGTATTCGTTAGCATATCTACCTATCTTGAACCGCCTTGAGGTTGCGGTTGGTATCAGAAGATGTTCCACTTCGAAACGTCAATCCGATCATTACGCGGAGCTTCGGAGAGGGATTGTGGGGAAGTGAACAGCGGACGAGTTTGACATGAACTAAATAGAGAAACTGGTGGAGGGGGGGGGTTACCGCTCGAAGGGATTGTGGTTAGAAATAATTACCTACGTAGGTACTTACCTACCTACACAATAATACTGTGATAGTCGATACGTGAGAGATTATTACGAAGTTGGTACGTCACGCCTGCTACGCCTTCTCGTCTCATTGGGCAAGTTTCACCAATTATTAAACATCGTCGTGGAAACCCCAGTGGTACCAACATTGTACAACGAAAAATTATCATCTAGGGTATCCGGGTTTCCGTACGGTCTGCTTGACTACTTGATCGAGGATAATCCATTGGCAAAATTGGATCGATCCTGGATCATAAGACGGAGTTAACTCACAACTAGTTAAAGTCGTCCTGAGCTTTACATGAATGGAGGGTTTTGGTTTATTACTTTCAATAATGAAACTTTGGATTCGAGCATGAAATAAAAATGTTTAACCCCCTCAAAATTTGATGTTACGTAGAATTCGAAAATGAAATAAAACAAATTTTATCCATACGCCGTACACAGTATTTCGCACTTTCCTCAGTTACCATGAACCAAATTAATAAAATTTAGTTTTTAGGTCCCATTTGGGATCTAATTGGTCCGCCAAGCTCGCCTTTACTGTCAGTCATCTCCAAGGGGTGAAAAATAGGGGTTGAAATTTTCCGAACGCCGTAGCTCGAAAACTTTCAATGGAAGGGTATGGTTTTTTTTACGTTTATCAATTGATCTAGAAGTTTAGCTTTTTTTAAGACCACCCGGAGTATTGTACGTCCAGCCGTTCTTTGGCACCGAAAAACTTCTTCAACGTGATAGTGAATGAAACGGTATACATCCAGCCCAGATATCATTGCTAGGGAACACCTGATTATAATCACGCATGGCTGTATGAAATCGAGTTGGTCGTTCCGAGGTATTATTTCATTTGAAGAACGATGTTAATTTGGGATTTTGTTGATAGGCACTTTTTGGTTTATTATTCTGTGAATAATACACCTATGTATTCGCTCAGCAAAAAATTTTTATAACACCCCCTCAAACTTTTTTCTTTTCCGTTTCAAGGTGCGTCGATTCCAAAAATGCAATGTCCGTCCGCCATACGCCGTATCACGTGTACAGGCTTCATTTTAGATCTAAAAAAGTCGTTCTTTCGCACACATGCTAGATTTGGGCCCTAGTTGTGTCCCGAAACTTTTCAGCCCGAACGGAATATACCCAGGGGTGTTATGAGTGAAAATGTGTGTAAAAATAGGTACTTTTTGCGTTTTAGCAACATGTTAGTAAAATGAGCTTTTGAGGTATCGTTTTCCATATTTTTGGGGACGAGAATACCGAATATGAAGTCAATTTTGACCAAAGACGCGGAAATTGAGGTTTTACCATTGGTTCAGCTCCCAAAATTGTTTTTTTTTTAGTCAAAAACCTGGAAAACTGTCTGAAATCACCATCAATGTGTATACTAACATTAGAAAAAGTGTAAACAGCTGAATCAAGACCATTAAATCGCACTACCAATGATCAAAGATGATCTGGGGGGAAAAAAAAAGTGTACCTAAATATTTCATGTTTTGGGGGCCAAAATTGGTGGAAATCATCAGGAATAGCTAATTCAATCATTCCACATGAAAGAAACAATAAATTTAACTGCCAACAAGAAGAATCTCTAGAACTCCAATAGAATAATAAACCCATGTGACAAGGACTTTGCAGCGTTTTTAATTTGACAAACGTTACTCTTCATGAGTAACAACAAATAATTAATTATAGAGTTTTTGAATCCACCGCATATTTTTATGAAATGTGATTGCCAGGTTGACTCCAGTACTCGATTTAGGGCTCTTGGGGGAAGCACCAAGGTAGGTATTGACCACAGAAACCAGCGATCCAGAAACCAGTAATGTACGCAGAATGGCACCTATACAGGTGAATGATAAACCGTTGTGTAATAATTTGCAGCGTTGTTGAGTTGTTACTGCTTAATCGGTGTGAGGTATATTAGTTAGGTATATAAATGCTAGATCTCCAACGATCCAGTTCATTCTATTATATTCTAATATATTCTATCTATTGAGTTCATTCTTATATTAGACTATGGGAATGGTGGCAATAACCTCTTCCCGCCACACATGCCAGACTTCGAGTTTTTCCAGCCAGGAATCGTGTGCTTTGAAAAAACGAAGCTGAAATATTTGGGGCTCCCATAACAAACGCAGTGAATGAAGCAAACCGAACGGCCATCTTGTGTGAGATTGATAAGAACTGTTGTCGTCGTTGTTTGTGTCGTCGGCCCTCCTCAGAGAATCAGGCGAGTTTCTGAAATAATTGGCACCGGCTGGTTTTTGTCCCTTGTTAGGTGATTTACGATATTTACGACGATTTACGGGTTCGCAAAGAATGAAGCCTGTACGTATAGAGAATGCTCCAATCTTATAATTGGTCCGGGCGGGACCTACGAGACCAAGGCCGGACATCGGCGGTGATGACCCATTCTAGAGGACCGAGCTCTCAGCCCCTTTCCCATTGAAAACGCATTGAGCGGCGTGCTCTTCGCCGAATAAATAGCTAATTATTAGCTTCCTAATAATTTTTCCTCAATTGGACCTTCAGTACCTGAATCTGGGATCTCTTTTCTGTCTCCCAACCTATTAAAATGCCAAAAAATGGTTTCAGAATGTTAATAAAAAACACTGTGTGGGGTACAATGTGAGTGCATTCAACAGTAGATACGATTCTAAAACTTTTTAATTCAGTAGAAGAAACATTTAAAAGACTAAGACTACACGATTACTTACAGGAAGAAACATATTTACAAGAATAATATACCTACTAACTGATTACAATATATTCAATGAATCGAATATTCTATTAATGGAGGGTGCGAATGGGGGAACCTAAGCAGTAAGGGTGTTCAATTTTCTTGAATTTGATGTCTTTTGTGGCAGCACATCATTTTTCTTTTTAGAATAATTATTTAATAATACGTTGGCAGTTAGTTGTTTACTCGTCTGTCTTGTTAATTCTCTAAAATTTGTTTACTATCTTCTAGTATTGTTGGATGTCGTTCTCTGGGTGACGCGTCCTTGGCGGTGTCATCATTAGAGTGCACTCAAGGGATTACCGGGATGGTGCGAACCAGGACCCACTAGACGTGAGAACCTCTGACACCATTATTATGGGGCAATAAACCCAGTAGATGCGTCCCCCATATTGTCCGTGCATCGTCATTATATTTTCAGGAGGTCATCTCAAGCTTGAATAATAACGCTAAGGTATTTTTTCGTATTTTCCAACTCTTGGACCTAAAAAAAAATTACTTTTTTAGCCATAGTCACAAACAGTGACCTATAATAACATCACAGTAACATTTGCAAAGTAGTGTCTTCAACAGGTCTTTAGGGAATTGATAATTAGCGAGCGAAAACCGCTCGCCTCTATGCATTTCTTATGGTGAGTGGGCTTCGGCTGGGTCCTCTTATCTAGCATGAGTCACCAGCCTCGATCCTCCCTCGACGTCCGGCCTTGGTCTCGTAGGTCCCGGTCCGTGTCGTATCATCGTGCGAAAAAGGTGAGGCAAATAACGAAAATACTACATTGAGCCAGAGATTTCTAATTAGCGGAGCTTTTCACGAGGTCCGTCACTCTCCAACCCTTCAACCCCTCGCTCTCCATTACTTCCGAGACATTCTAACGGGTATATTGAATAACTCTTAGTACCTTGATGATTTTCATTTTGCCCAAAGCTCAAAGTTTCTTTGGACCTTCCTGTTCCAGTGAGATGGGGGAGATCGCCGCGGTGAGCTAGATGGACTCGAGGCGGAGTTCCCGCAGCCAGCTTGGGAGGCTACGCCGCCAGAGGAGCTCCGAGTGGCGCGAGTACTCGACCTCTGAAGAGGAGGCGACCGCCCGACAAACCGCTGTCTACGCTGCGGGGATCGCCTCTCTCCTCGCCAACTATCAAAGTAAGTACACCTCCAATATTTTCTGTAGCATTTCCGTAGCAAACTCACTTGGCGCTCTCTCAAGGTGGAACGAGAAAGTCTTAAAAAACGCTGCAAATTCCTGCACAACGGTTCATTATTTTGTATAGAACACCCTTCCGTTACAGATCACAGCTCCATGTTCCCTTCTATATAGATCACAGACCCTCCATACCTAACCCCGTACTCGTTACTAGTAACCTACCTGTACCTAAATCAAGCGTTAAATGGTGCTAAAATAATTCTATCAATGAAAAACAGTAGCTAAAATGGCAAGAAGAAACACAATGGAAGTTCAGATGGGAAATTGTTGATGTGGGATGAAAAAATATTCGGTCCCGGTAGGTTTCCTGTCTCGGGAACTGTGGCGTTACAGTCCGTCACGTATACCACTGCGCTAAGGTGCGAACCTGGCCGAGAGACCACTGATCTGCGGTTTCAACCCAGCTTGATGCCTACATGCACCCTGCTCTTTGCGTCAAATTGCATAGAAAATTTTATTGCAACACCGTAGAATGCTCCGGATGGTCTCAAAAATGCAGGAAAAAATCAAACTATTTAAATATGCGAAAAATCCCACACCTCGAAATAAAATTTCCGCGATAGGGATACTCTGGATATTTCAACCCCTATTTTTAACCCCTTAGAGTTGGGTGACAGTAACGCCGAGCTTCGAGGACCAACTAGAGCCCAAACGGGACCCATTTACCAAAGTTCATGAGTTTTGGTTAATGGGAACTATGGAAAAAACCGCGGACGGCTTATGGAGGACGGATGGAAATATATATTTTTATTAGATATGCGTATTCTACGTCCGTTGACACGTAAACCATGAAATTTGGGGGGGGGGGGGGGGTGGAAAAATATTTTTATGGTTGATTCCAAAGGTTCAAAATACCTACCAGTTTACCCTCGAAGAGTCAAGAGAGCGCGTTAGGTTAGCTCAGATGTTTCATTTTCATTCGTGGTACCTAATTGTTTTTAATGGTAATTGTTTTTCATCACACAATGTTGTGGTTTAAGGTTTTTGGAAATCTGATAAGTGGTTTGTTGAGGTAAACGTCTTCAAAATACCTTATTAGCTTTGTCTTAGAACTTTTTCGCCTCCAAGATGGAGTTGTTTGGGTGGGATAGTGTCTCTCCGTTCCATTTCCACTAAAAATAAATCTCCTCCTGGTTACACTGGTACGCTGGAAAGAAACGCTGACTGACAGAAAAATTTGAGAGAAATTTCAAATGCCTTCTGGTTTGAAGCATGGATTTGCCTCATCCTGTGTCATTATAATATCATTATAATTAATCATAACTACCTACTCAATTCACTATTGGTATATCGATGTGGAACCTCTCATGGAAGGGAGTTTCGACGTTGATGAACCTAATTTCCTCTGATATACGAACCCGATCCTGAGCCAATATGGGTATCCGACATAAGCACCACTCTCCTCCATGTGCCCACTTTACCTCGGAAACTAGTCATACCCCGACCTAACTGCACGGTAAATATTTGAAATGATTCACCTCTCCCATCGACTGTTCTAATTGTTCAAGAGCTCGTTGTCGTTCGCAGTCGTCCCTCGTCGGTGTAACGTTACACTGACCTTCCTTGTTCGCCACTGCTGCAGATGTCACCAGCTTGTATCATGAGGTAGAATGTATCGTTTTTCCTCGGGTAATCGATATCTCTGCAACAGCTGCTTGTAATTGTGTGTTGTGTAGTTCAGTAGATAAATTCAGCTGTTGCGAACTTGATGGGCTGTTCACTGAGGATCAGAAATTGTTCCGGTCGTTTAGCTCAAGGCCGTTGCCTAACCGCCCTAATTAGGGCTCATGGGATTCGAACTGACGACCTCAGGAGTCCTCCCAATCCAAGCCATCGCCTGAGCGCCTACCCGCTTGGCCACCGGCTTACCTGCTGCTCCAGGAAACTTCTGCTTGAATTTGTATACTTTTATTGTTTAGTACAATCGATTAACTCGGATGTTTCCTTAGTGTTAATGTTAATCAGGTCCTCTAACCAAATTCGTAGTAATCAGAACAGCTTGACTGCAAGTAGATAGGTAGGTTATCATGGATACACTAGTTAACTACATATTATACCTGTTAATATCCGTCATGTGGTGAATTTATGCCTACTTGGAACATGCCCGAAGAGTGTACGTCGCTTGTGGATATGTTGCTCCTGGTAACATTTTTCTCATTTCAGACTAAACGAATATTTTCCCCCATTATTGACATTACAGTCGAGCTAAAAGTTCCAGAGTAAAGCTTAACCAATGTAAACACTTTTTATTTCTCCGGAGCACACACTGACCTGACCGGCTCTTCGAAGAGGTTTCAGCATGGCCTGGGCCTGACAGAAGCTGTAAGTGATAGGCAGCCCGAAGCCGGGAACCTCTTAAGTGGTCTTTTAAGCCTCTCGGGCCACGTGTTTCCTTCGGTAGATCGATCCCTGTATTATATTTAGAAAAACTTCGCGAGAAAATTATCAACAATACGGCAGCAAATGGAGACGTGCAGATTTTCCAAACCGCTGTGCAGAGAATACATTTTCATCTGATAATTTCGTATTTATGTGTGTTCGGGTGTAATGCCTTTATGTATACCTACCTGGAAATCCCTTGTGGTTTAGTTGCAATGAACTGAAAATGCATTTACGGGAATCTCTCGTAGCTTAGAAAAAAATGTCATCATCCTCCCTTTTTCTCTTCTTTTCTGTGCCCCTTCGCTGTTCAATTCAACTTGCAAATAGAAAAGACCCGCGACTGGCCATTCAAAACTCCCGGTACGGTCTAGAAGGTTTTATCTTCGATAACTCGGACTCGCGCAGAACGATGGGGAGATGTAGCCCCTTCAGTTCATCCTCGAACCCCTAACCCAATAGAACCCTCCAACTACCAAGTGGAGAAACCCTGGAGGCAGGGGACGAAACCTTATGTCTTTCTCGAAATCCACTTCTTGCAACATCCTTCTCATCTCGTTCCGAGAAAAGGGCTCAACAAGTAATCTACTTCCAATCTTTGCAGCTGGAGGAGGCGAAAAAAGAAAACGGTTTAGAGACGATTTGTTTCTGAAGAGGTAGATTCAGGGTCCCATCGCTACTTCGTTATTACCTAAAAATATTTACTCGAAAGAGGGGCAAAAGTGCTTTTTAACGAAGTTAGAGGAAGTTCCATAACAGTTGCATAGTAGGAGTTGGGGATTTCTTAACTATTTCACACTGAAGAGCATCAACCCCTTCATAATCACGTCGGTAAATAATTGAAGTCAGTGTGTAATTAGAGAGAAAGAGTTCTTCCCGAAGTAATTACGGGGAGGACTTGATAATAAAGTTCCAGAGACTTGTTCCGAGAAGAAGTTAACTCGATATACGTTCCTGTTGAGTAGTTTTCAAACAAGAATTCGATAACATAGTACATAGCGCAAAATGATATTCTCTTGCAAACATTCCTGTACCTACTTATTATGTGTTGGTATTTCTTTCATACTACCCCAACGTGGCTCTCTATTCTTCATTAGTTCACGAATATTGCGATTCGTAATTAGTTCAGGAATTTCATATTCATGTTTCCAACGCCGAATTGCTGAGCATTAACTCTATATTCTTATAAGGATCGTACTCGGACGATGATGGTTGTCCAAAATGGTTGCAAGGTTCGTTCACCACCTTTAACGGTACATTTTTTTAACGCTATGCAGAAAAGAAATATTTCTAACTGAATCATTCTATTCTGACTCGAGTAATCCTCTACAGTTTCTGATGATTTCTGTTTCGAGTCACCGTCCTATAATTATATAACATTTTTGATAAATTACTCGTATTTTACGTGACACCTATTTCTGACGATTTTTAGCGATTTTCGACCCACAGAAATTTGAATTAACCCACTTTCCCTGAATTTCGGTTTTTTGATTAAGCCTTTTCTCTTGAGTCACCATTGTGTATAACACGTTTTGTGATTTCATACTTATACATTTTTGTTGATTCGTAGCCTCTTTTAGTTGCAGATGACGCAGAGGCGTTTCTTATCAGGAATTTTCTAAATTGTAGGCTTATTTATAGAATAAGCAGATTTTGGTTCATTATTTTCAATAATGAACCATTGGAATCGAGCATGAAAAAAAAAAAATAAAAAATCATTTGGACACTGTCCAAAACATTGGAAACTGTCAAAACCCCAGTTTCGACAAAATTGTTGGATAGCACCTTCTTGCTCTCGTGTCTTCGATTATAGTACATGGTCTCACATTATGAGGCCAACCTACTCAATAACTGAATTTTCGCAACTATCACCCGATTCAATATTTTAACTCCTTTTCGTGAAATTTATTTTTGATATTTGAGATAGTTTTATCTCCCTCGTTTAATACCGCATTTAATGAATTCGTTATCAACTTCAATTGATTTTTTTTCCGTTTCACTGACTCTTAACCCCAAACAACACTAACTTGACCCACTTTTCATTTTGGTTTATTATTTTCAATAATGAACCATTGGAATCGAGCATGAAAAAAAAAATTCTTACCCCCCCTCAAAATTTTATGGTTTACGTTTCAAGGTATGTAGAATCCAAAACTGCAATAAAAATATTTCTGTCTGTCCGCCGTACGCCGTACGCCGTACGGGCCACTTTTCTTAGTTACCATGAAAGAAAATTGATGAAATTCGGGTTATAGGTTCCGTTCGCTGTCTAGTTGGTCCTCGAAGCTCGACGTTACTGTGAGTCATCTCTAAGGGGTTCAAAATAGGGGTTGAAATTTTCAAAACGCCTATACCATTTTTTTACGTGAATATTTTTACGGTTTCAAATAGTTCTTGAACTTGCGAGTTTTTTAAGACCATCCGGAGCGTCGTACGTCCAGCCGTTCGTTCACAGTAAGGCCCCGAAGTTTGCACCGACAGGCATTTTCGACTCCAGTGTGAATGAAATTGTATACAATTCAAACCAAATCTCGTAACCAGAGACGCGCCCACAATAGGAAATTTGGCGGAGATGAAATCATCGCTAGGGATCACCTGATTATATAGGCGGAGTATGAAGTCGAGTAGGTTGTTCTGTGATATTATTTCATTTGAAAAATGATGGCTCTTTTGGAGTTTGTTGGTAGGTAGTGAAACTTGAACAAACGTTGAAGTATTATTGATGGGTAAATTATTACTACGGTAAATCATTACTCAACGGTAAATTATTACACAACGGTTCATTATACCATCTACGTAGAAGGGGCTGGAGTTTGTTGGTAGGTACTTTCGCAACTTTTTTCACTCCTCATCAACAATTTCTTTTCAGAACTTCATTATGTGTGTTTCTTTTTGTTAGGTACTGTTTGTCATCGGCAGAATTATTTTAGCAACATTTAACTCGTGATTTAGGTAGGTACCTAGTAACGAGTACGGGGTTAGGTACTAACCTAAGGAGGGTCTGCGATCTATATAATACGTATAGAACAGTACATATCATATTATATAGACGGGTTATCTATACATAGAGCTGTGATCTGTAACGGAAGGGTATTCTATACAAAATAATAAACCGTTGTGCAGGGATTTGCAGCGTTTTTTCATAATTGGGCATCTTCAGACTCATCCTTCCAACTGCCACTGCTAATATATTGGCGAAATTCGGAAGTTTTCATCTGTAGCCAAGGTATGATAACTTTTTTTTTAAATTAAAAATCAAGGATTTTTCAAAGATTTATGTAGGCAGGTACTAAAGTTAGTGGACCAATGAACTGAAATAGCTTATTTTCGCCAAAAATTAATTGAAAGAGAGAAACAACTTTTTCGTAAATCTTACAATTGTTAAGGGTTGTTCAAATGGGAATGGGATGCTGTATTCTATGCATTTATTTTTTTTAAACGCTGCAAATCCCTGAACAACGGTTTATTATTTTCTACAGAATACCCTCCTGTTACAGATCACAGGTCTTCGTATAGAAAACCCTTCTATATAACATATGTACTATTCTACACAATCATATTATGTAGATCGCGGACCCTCCGTAGGTTAGTACCTAACCCCGTACTCGTTACTAGGTACCTACCTAAACCGTTGTGTAATAATTTACCAGTATAGGTTCCCCTTCTACGGAGATATAATAATGAACCATTGTGTAATAATTTGCCCATCAATAATACTTACAGCGTTGTTCAAGTTGCAAAAGTACCTTTCAGCAAAATCCAGCCCCTTCTTGGTAGATGAGCCGTTGTGTAATAATTTACCGCTGTGTAATAATTTACCGTTGTGTAATAATTTACCGTGGTCTAATAATTTGCCGTTGTGTAATAATTTACCCATCAATAATACTTCAAAGGTTGTTCAAGTTGCAAAAGTACCTATAAACAAAATCCATCCTCTTCTGGGTAGATGAGCCGTTATGTAATAATTTACCGTGGTGTAATAATTTACCGTTGTGAAATAATTCACCGTTGTGTAATAATTTGTCGGTGCGTAATAATTTGCCATTGTGTAATAATTTACCCATCAATAATACTTCAACGTTTGTTCAAGATTCAAAAGTACCTACCAACAAAATCCAATAGTGCACCACTTGTCAAAGGAAATAATATCGCAGAAAAAACAACTCGACTTCATACAGCCATCCTTGATTATAATCAGATGCTCCGTAGTTATGATATCCGGGCCTGATTCATACCGTTTGATTCACGATCGTGTTGACGAAGCTTTCTGGACGTACGATGCTCCGGGTGGTCTCAAAAAATTGTTTAGCTCAAGACAAATTTAATAACGTAAAAACCTTGAAATTAATTAAACCTTCTCTTTTCAATTTCTTAAATCTTGTCTATATCCCATCCATATCATCCTTAATCATCTCTAGAGGATCTTGTCTATATCCTTGTACAGGCACCTCTAACCATCCCTAATCATCTCTAGAGGATCTTGTCCATATCCTTGTACAGCCACATCTAACCATATTTAACCATCTCTCGACGATCTTGTCTGTAGAAAGATGTAGACAAGATCGTCGAGAGATGGTTAGGGATGGTTAGAGCTGGCTGTACAAGGATATAGACAACATCGTCGAGGGATGGTTAGAGGTGCTTTCTGAAAATTTCAACCCCTATTTTGAACCCCGGTGTTTCACGTGGTGATTGTCACGAGTCTCTAAAATCAACCGTTTCAAAGGTAGTTCGTGGATGTAACAAATGTAACAATTCTTTGAAACCATGAATGGAAGAAGGCGCTATGTAACAAATATTTGAAATGTCACGTGCCATGTGCCCTTGTCTTGTCACCTTCATCTAATTTATATTTTGCTTCCTTCGACAATTTGGCTCAGTGGAAGAGGATACCTATCATGTGCTTTTTTTTTAGTGAATTCAATCTTTCTTTCTCCCATCCCAAAATCGAAACCTGCCCTGTGTGATAGTGGCGAAGCCACTGATGAACACAAAGCAAACCGCGAAGCTAACAACAGTGTTATCAAGGTGGGCAGAGGAAGAGCTAAATTGACAGAGAATCTGGTTTTTATTACAATGGACCATCAGCAAATGATGGTTCTGCCCATACTGACCACATCTAAAGCCTTTGACTTAGGGCAGATGTGTTTTATAACTTCGGCGTCCATATAATACCACTCAAAAGGGATTATTCTGCATCTGTACAGAAGATGTAGCGTTCAGAGGGAGTGCAGAGACTTGCAGCTCTCTACTGCGATGTATTGAACTGGACAACGATCTAAATAAGGATCGCTTGCTGATTTGGTCGGATTCATGTGCTGGCCAAAATAAGTTGTCTATGATTTGCCTGTATCAGTACTTGATCCTGAATGGACATATCAGATGCATCGACCATAAATTTCCCGAAGGCGGGCACACATATTTGGACTCTTACAGAGACTTCGGAAGGATCGAGAAGCAACCTACTTCGTAAGCTTGAAAATATCTGCCTACCAGAGCAATATCGGCAAATAATAAAGGAAGCCGGGACACACAATACCGTCCTCGACATGAGCCAGGACTGGACTGTAATGGATCGTACCTGTATAAGGAATCGTACAACGAGACTGAACCTTTCGAAAAGTCAGCATTTTGAAGAAAAAACGCAGCACCCCCGAAATTGAAATTCTTGGAAGAGTTGGAGGAAAGTGCGGGGAACTCTGCCGAGAAAAAACAAAACTTGAGGGACCAACTCAATTTCTTCCTCCAATAGGATTCATATTCTTCACTTTCACAAAAAAAAAGTTGTATGTAGAATTTTTTTATTTTATCAAAATAAACTTCGTTCCGAACGTTACATAAGCACCTTCATTCGTCATGACGAGTCTTTTTTTTCCTCTCTCCACTCTGTGGAAGAGGGTGTTATGTAACATTGCCTTACGTTACCATAGTGATAGCCGAGATATACTTCCAAATTTGGTTTATTTAAAAAACAGTGTAGTATGGGTTAAAAAAGGCCCTTAGCCAACACCTTGGACAAGAAAAAATCGAATAAGTAAACCAAACAGAAATTCCAGTGTAAAAACTTCAACTTCAGTTTTCTCGTTATTAATTTTTGCGACATAGCAGAAACCATTACCATGCCATAGTTGAGCTGGAGGCAGATTGTAGACAACGGTACCCCTTTCACTCCTCCACTTGGTGGCGAACTCGAATAATTTAGGCCGAAGCTGAGAATACGTTACTTCGACAATTAGCTCGTATGGGCATGCTGCATGTCTTTTTTTTCTTGATTGCTCCACCGGCACAACAAATATTTGCCTACAGATGCATAGGAGATTGCTCGGTACCCTCCCACTAAATCACCGGTCCCCTCAATATCGCTGCGACCTCTCCCGATTGAAAAATCATAAGTTTACCATAAATTAGATCGGGAAGCGATGCAATTTCGGCGGTAGAGAACGCATCCCAGCAACGGAGGGGGCTGTCACCGCACGGCAGGTGTTCGTATTACTATCGAATGATAGAATACATTACTTGTGCCCGGTAATAAGCGAAAATTGCTTTTTCTTCCCCCTCATGGCGTCGTTTTATGCGGTGAATGACGGATGACTTGGGGGCATCTTGGGCTTGGAACATGCGCGAAACCTAAGGGAAGAAAAGTGGTAAGAGGTACGGCGCACAACGTGATCTGCTATGTTATTTTTATAGAATAGGTAGGTACTATCTGGTATTGATAGCAAAATAGCCGGTAACAAAGAGGTATGGACGTAGGTTGAAATTTGCTGATTTTCATCTCAGAATCGGATTTAGCATCCCCGAAAACCCATAAATCCCAGTTTCCAGCTCTGAAATCACAGTGGTTTGGCGGGAATAAGCTAAAGAAAAAACGCATGACGTCACCTGGAATTTGTCTCCCTCTCACTCAGTTCCCACATGCGGGAGTGAGAGGGCAATACTTGAATAGGATTTCTCGAATCGGCCCTTATAGTACCGGGGTATCTATACGAGTAAATAATTAATGAACCGTTGTGGACAAATTTGCGACGTTTATTCTTAACTCGGAGTTTTTATCTCAACTTATATCCTTCGTACAATACGTTTACCTTTTGTTTTCTATTCCTTGAACGAAAAAATACTATTATAGATTTCAGGTAAAACTAAAACGTCGAAGGTCTGATGAATTTGCACGTATATCTAGTAAATCCGCCCTTGTTTGAAAGCTCGAACTTTTTAAAAGCATTTCTACCATCGAAGTTGAAGCTTTTCAAATTGCATTTTGCCAGACTCTGAACGAGCGTTGGATTAAGCCTACGGGGGAAAGGGTGTTAAAGGATTAACTCTGCTCCGAAAACGCAAACAGATGTGTTCTCCTGTTGAGCCGTCAGAGGTTTGTATCCAGGTGCCGTTGTTTATTGAGGTTTTCAATCCGGAGGAAATCGAACTAAAAATAAATAAAAGTGAAACGAAAGCGGGGCCGAGTGTGAAATTGCGGTCTGATATGCTCCGCAGGTTGGAATGAATGCACGGGGAAGTCACTGAATGGAGGGATGTGTAACCCTGTGTAGTAGGTAACCGGCCCTAACAATTATAATAGGAAAATGCGCTGTTGCGGCTCAAAATGTTTTGTCCATGGTTGAGTCTCTGACGTTTTTTCGATTCACATTCGTTGCAGAGTGTGGTGATGGTACGATTGAGGTAGGTGAGGTTTTGAAAGGCGAGTGTGAGATGGAGAACGCGGGTGCGAGGTAGTATCCAGAAAGGTTACACCACATTGGCTAGGCCAGAAAGGTTACCACCACGTTGGACAAGGTGAGGTAAGGTGAGAGAGAGACGGCGTCGAGTTTGGGTGAGATGGTAGAATGTCGAGCTGGGCAAGGAGGGCGCCTTATAAAGGCGCCTCTACCCTCCCCCCGGTCCTCTGACGGCTGTTGAAAGCCGTTGGGGGATCGATGGAGGGAGGCTCTTGTCACGTAGCTCGCCTTCTCCTTGGCTTTATTGGAAACAGTCTTAAATGTGCAATGGCTAAAATAGCGAAAACAATACATAACTTTACGAAAGTGGTATGGTTTTTCGCTATATCGAAAATCCACTCTTATACCCATGCTGCATGACTGGAACCTCTCTCTTTTTTCCCCCTCTCTCCCCCCCTCCCCCTTCTTGTCGTAGTTAATTATTAATCTACCTAATTTATAACCTTCTGTTATCACCCGAAGCCAAGAGCTTGCGTATTCCCTACTGTATCACATTCGTGTGTGCATGCGCCTACTTATTTGCCCCATAACTAATGCAAAAGAGTTGACGAGAAACCTGAAATTTGGAAGGTAAAATTGCGGATTAGGCCTTGGATGGTCCCATATGAATATTGGAGCAACATTGGATTGTGACTTTCGTCTGGGCCTTATGCGAATGTCAAATTCTCGTTCGAATCACACCAACAGTAAATAAATAAACGAACCACCCACGTGATATATATATATATACATATATATAGTTATTGCACTCATAGTCATGTTACGACGCCTTGTGGCGCCTTTGAGGACGTTCTGACTGGATCGTCAACCTGAGCGCGTACAGGTCTACAGTAGGGTCATAATCCAACCATTTGCTGTGTATTCTATAAGATAATACCTGATTACGTCAGTCTCCGTTCGGCCCTCTCCCCCATCTCGTCATCCTGTTTAATTTTTTGCCTCGTGCGAAACGCACCACCTGCTTCAGGGAAATCCCCCTTCCCAGCTTAGGTACATTAAAGCTAAACAATGCAATTAAGAATGCTGACTTAGCACCCATTGTCGGAAATCGTGGAGCTCAACTCAACAATACCTGTCTGCTGTTACGCCCACGTCCCCCGAGCTAATGGCAGCTTTGAGCCCGTGGAAACGCCGAATGCTCACAACGGTAAAGTAAAAGCCCGATACAATTACGTCGCAGTAAATAAGTGTATGACTCAAAACTCAACAATAGAGCCCTCTGTGCAGTGGCTATTATGTTATAAGGGAAAACACGGATTGTTCAAGTGGGGTCCGTTTCGCTCTGTTTCCTCTCCAACTTGTGTGGTTTTCCTTCTCCAGGGGTCCCCGGCTCGGTGCTTCGCCTTATATCTAACTTGGCGCGGCTCCTGGCAAACCAAACACAAGGAAGGTTTCACGAGCGGAGTGAACCGGCAAGGTGTATTTACAAATGATTTTCAGTCACGAGGGCCGGGAGTGGCGGCAGTCCCTTTCATAAATCCTCAAACTCTGCGGTCACGTGTGGGCAAGATTAGGTTGTGTTCTACGAACTTGGCTTACTCGGCCGCTCCAAAACTAAACATAATGCAAAATACGTATAAATCTATGTAGGTAAACACTAGATACACTTTGTCACTTGGTAGTTGGGGTTGGGGTGACGACTGCGGTCCGTCGGTTCGAATCCCAACGCCCTTCGTCTCGACCGGGATATGCGGAATTTAACTTCAAAAACGTCGAAATGTAAAATCGAAAATTGTGTTAGAAACCAGTGAAACACGTTCACTAAAACGCAAACGAAAATTAAATTGGACTACCTATTAAAAAGGGCTAGATTGTCAGTTGTTTTTGGTGAATTTCAAGTAATTTTACCGTAATTATTCAGCTGTTTTTAACCCTCAAAATTGTTGATGATTTCTAACTGTATCGGTAAACTTGTTAGCCCACAAAAATTCAAATTGGGGACCCTTTTTTCATTAATAAAATTGTATTATTACCTACTTTCCTGTTTCGAGTAACCATCTTGCAACATTTTGTATGTGATCGTTTTTATGGTTGAAGCTCTAAGTTTGTGGAACTCCATTATTATGTGAGTAGGTTGAAGAAAAAGACTTCAGTTCCACAAATGTTTTCGGTTTTCCACTATATATATTTCAGGCACTTTATATTAAGAACTATAAATAACCACCTGAAGATGGGTATAAAGTGCCTGAAATATATATAGTGGAAAACCGAAAACATTTGTGGAACTGAAGTCTTTTTCTTCAACCTACTCACATAATTTTGTATGTGTTAATGTTGTATAGGTTACATTACTAATTTTTGTCGTTAACACACTACAACTCGGAATTAACCACTATCTTTTAGAACAAATTTTGCTATAGAAATCAGTCTTTTCCTGTCTTCAGTCACCATTCTTTACCCCTTTTGGTAAATTCCTAAACGTTTTTGATAGGATTAACCGTTTTTGAGCACATTCTTGACCCTAAAAAACTTGGTTTGTTTTGCGAAAATATTGTTGAGTATTTTTTTCCAAAAATGCACTTAAAAATGTCTAAATATTCTCTTGTACATTGTCGCGCCTTCACCTTTAATCATCCAACGGTTTTTACATTATTCACGACTGTTTTACCGTTTCTCATTTAATGTGAAATTGCACGTACTGAAATACAACAAAACTATGAGCTCTGCGACTGCTACTTAACGAGGGACTTGATTAATATCTGTTGGAAAATCAACGTCCTAGCGGGCATTAGAAAGTGTGGTGATTACTGGAGGTTTCTTGTTGAGTCCGGTTCAACGTTTACGAATTTCTACACCTATAAATTCTTCCTCCCTCAACGCTTCTTCGTCACTATAATTTTTCTTGTAACGGCAAGTGGTCGTAAAAAAAAAAAAAAAAAAAAAAAAAAATACCTTCCATAGTAAGAAGCAGTGAACGAGCCTCGAAAAAACGTACTAGAATTTTTCCTGAAGTCCTCCCTCGACCCAAGAAGAGCCTTTAATGAGATCTTTCAAAAGATCTCTAAGCCCGAAATCCAGCTCTTTCGACCTTCCGCCTTAGAAAACCGTAGCGTCGCTCGTTCTAATGGCATCTTGTTAGACAAGATCGTAAAAAAAAGGCAGGGGCACAACGAAGGGCTGGCCCTTTTTTCGTATAAAAAGGGGAGAATAACGTTAAATTGTCACTGAGTTATACGTGAGGATCCCTAATTGGCGGTTAGGTCGTCTACCAATAAAATTGTCGAGGCGATGAGGATCTTTTTACGTGTTGTCCGTTGTAAGAGGGCAATTTTTACGGATCGTAAGGTTCGAGGTGCTGTAATTCTCAGGTTTCTCTTCCGAAGTCGGCATCTTTATGGTTCTAGATGTGTATCAAACGATTTTTTCCTGTAGGAGTGGACGTGGATGGAAGTGCAGGTGTAGGTGTTTTAACTTTATGGAGCACAACGCTATGAAAAAGCCTTACCGACTGTTGTGCTTCAGCTGTAATTAATGTCTCGGTAGAGGAAAAGGGGTTTGCTGTGTTTATCCAATTCACGGGACCCCCTCAGCGCCACAACCCCCCCCCCCCCCCCCCCCCCATCGCCACCACCCACGCCTTGAGCTCACAAAGTTAATGACTTTCCAGCCCATCAAGGTAGCCCGGGTGCACAGGGAGGGGAGATCTGTGATTTACAGTGGTGGGGTCTGGAGGTAGAAGGGGGAAAAGAACCTTGACTGCACACGCCCGCCCAGGAAAAGTATTTATTGCTCCGGTCGAATATTGTAAATTAACAGAAATTGTATCCACGTTACACCGTGGAAAGGAGGGAAATTAAAATCAGCCTCCTAATATAATAAAGGTGAGGGTCGTAAAAATCTGACGCTGAAGTGAAGTCGGACGAGGGGCAGGTACAAATTGCGCAATTTAGATTAAAGGGATTGCGAGTTTGAGGTAGGGTAAGGCAGTCTGTCACGAGACTTGGTAATCATTCATCCAGGTTGATGAATGTGGATACGCACCCAAAGATATAGCTGTAAACATGGCTCTGCGATCGTCGCACAGGAAGCGATATCTATGTGAGCATTTATAATACCAGCGAATTTCCTACACCCGTTGTGACTTCGAGATATGGGATACGAATTGTGACCTATCATGTCATTCTAAATTCTGACTGCATGAGGGAAAATGTAGACATTTCAAGTGGGATCGACCTTTCGAGTGAAATGTATTTACGCAAGGTTTGGTTACTCATTTTGTATGTCCGTTCATTGCAGACCGCGATGCGGCGGTGAATCTGTAACTTTTTGCAAGTGGATCGCTCGTCTCCGCGACCGAAACTGACCGAAAGCGTTCCAATTTAGCATTCCGTACGACTTCTTAGGACGTTCCTCAGTAGTAAAAGACGTGCTAATGTATTTAATCTTGTCCGAAGATGACAACACTCAGCCGAGAATGAAAAGAACCACGTTCAAATCCGTTTCAGACCATCCTGAATCCACATCCGTAACAAAAACCGTAGTTGTGTGCATGTATGTGACAGAATCTTTGTGTGCGCTGCCCAGGTCGAAATTATCAACCGATTTGCGTTGTTCTTTTTTTGTTCTATGCAGAAAACTGTCTAGTTATGCCTTGCGTCTCCAGAATCACGAAATTTACCTCTAGAAGGGGTGAAGGGGAATCAATGCCGAAAAACGTTGGTTTCGACAAAATCTTGTGTGCGCTGCTTAGGGCTTAATTCTCAACCGAATTACGTGTTTCTTTTTTTGTTCGATGCAGAATCCAGTCTAGCTGTGCACTACGTCGCTGGAATTTAGAAATTTACTTCTAGAAGGGATGAAGGGGGGGCTCAATGCCGAAAAAACTGGGATTTTCGACCAAAGAACGCGGGATTTTCTGCAAATTTTGCGTCCGCTGCCCGTATTCTCACTTTTGAAGCTTCCACACGACATAGTTATCTAAGAAACAATATGTAGTTAGCAGCCTAATCTTAGATCTATCAGTCAATTTATTTATAATATTTTGGGGCATTGTTTTGATGATAACATCACCTACTCTAATACAGGTAGTCAAAATGTACGAAGCTGTTCGTATCGCGTCACTAGTCAAATTAGATAATTTAATTGCACAATGCAGAACTGCATTATCATCATAGATCAGCTACTCATTTATACTTCTAGACGATCTGCAATGAGTGAGAGCGATCTATACACTACCATAAGGAATATCCAGTATAATGCATGCATTACTCTCCGGGATGTTTTTTGGTTTATTATTTTCAATAATGAACCATTGGAATCGAGCATGAAAAAAAAAATTCTTACCCCCCCTCAAAATTTGATGGTTTACGTTTCAAGGTAAGTAGAATCCAAAACTGCAATAAAAATATTTCTGTCTGTCCGCCGTACGCCGTACGCCGTACGGGCCACTTTTCTTAGTTACCATGAAAGAAAATTGATGAAATTCGGGTTATAGGTTCCGTTCGGTGTCTAGTTGGTCCTCGAAGCTCGACGTTACTGTGAGTCATCTGTAAGGGGTTCAAAATAGGGGTTGAAATTTTCAAAACGCCTATACCATTTTTTTACGTGAATATTTTTACGGTTTTAAATAGTTCTTGAACTTGCGAGTTTTTTAAGACCATCCGGAGCGTCGTACGTCCAGCCGTTCGTTCACAGTAAGGCCCGAAGTTTGCACCGACAGGCATTTTCGACTCCAGTGTGAATGAAATTGTATACAATTCAAACCAAATCTCGTAACCAGAGATAGGAAATAGGAAATTTGGCGGAGATGAAATCATTGCTAGGGATCACCTGATTATATTGGCGGTGTATGAAGTCGAGTTGGTTGTTCTGTGATATTATTTCATTTGAAAAATGATGGCTCTTTTGGAGTTTGTTGGTAGGTAGTGAAACTTGAACAAACGTTGAAGTATTATTGATGGGTAAATTATTACTACGGTAAATCATTACTCAACGGTAAATTATTACACAACGGTTCATTACACCATCTACGTAGAAGGGGCTGGAGTTTGTTGGTAGGTACTTTCGCAACTTTTTTCACTCCTCATCAACAATTTCTTTTCAGAACTTCATTATGTGTGTTTCTTTTTGTTAGGTACTGTTTGTCATCGGCAGAATTATTTTAGCAACATTTAACTCGTGATTTAGGTAGGTACCTAGTAACGTGTACGGGGTTAGGTACTAACCTACGGAGGTTCTGCGATCTACATTATATGTATAGAATAGTACATATCATAAATTATATAGACGGGTTATCTATACATAGAGCTGTGATCTGTAACGGAAGGGTATTCTATACAAAATAATAAACCGTTGTGCAGGGATTTGCAGCCTTGGTTCGGAAGCTAGCTTCATATTAGATGAAACATCCCCTGAGCAGTTTGGTTAATGAAATTCAACAGCATGTTGATCAACACAATAACCTATAGCAATGAAATCCCCGTTATGTAGGCACATCTCTAATATTAAGGGACATAATTTCCGGTCCGGACGGAGCTCCAGTTTTTGTTTGCTCATTTCTGAAAATAGCAGACATCTCTTCTGTACTATGTGAATGCATACCCTTAACAACGTAGTTCGTATACATACAGCTGACTTGGTCACCAATTTATCCACCGACACGAGAGGCCATATTTCGCACGAGTCTTTCAACCTCATGTCCTTACTTTCACGGAGTGTTCCGAAGCGGTATACACGGATTCAGCACGAAATCTCTACACGAGTAGTACACCGAGGGATAGTAATCGCCATGGTGACCGTAACACATCACAAAGAAGCTTCTCAAATGATCACTCAACACGCCGGGTCTCAGCTTTCCACTCTCCCCGAGAAAATTCCGTTTTCCAGCAGGGAATCGCAACTGGTATCCCAGAGCTCTGCGATACTCGAGCCAACTCCAGTGACCACTCAGCTACCGATAATGGCCTGTCAAGAAATACGTTTCGAGAATGGTGGAATTTTCCACGAGCGACTAGAAGTTTTCAATGTTTGTGGCTTCAGGGTTGAAGTAGGTGCGGTGAACTTGAACCATTTTGAAAAATGATTAGCTCATATTGGTCTCATTCGGCGTAGAATTCGACTGTCTTAAAAGTTTTATGCCGTACCAAAATCATTTTGAATGACCAATGGACGAAAAAGAAAATTTTTGGTATTCAAAGGTATATAATTATATTCTATTTTATAATATAAAATTCGGTGTACCTATATCAATTTATCGCAAAATTTCCCTATAAAGAATAGCCCGTCAAAAAATGCAGGTGATTTGCTTACATCGTATTTGGAACCATTGTTTAAGCGTGAAGCGGTAGGTAACTAACTTATAACTCAGGTTCTCGGGAATCGATAATAACGTGAAACTTTTCAGAGGCGTGAAAAAGGAGATGGTAACTGCCCGATGAGCCATCTAGCCCCCGTCAAAGTAAATGACGGGTTACAGGTTTTTACAAGGGAGCTGATGGGGAGGTGCTCGAGGTGTGATTAGTCCACTCGAAATGAGCCGATTAGCCACACGCTAATTCCACCCATTTGTCATATCGAGAAAAAATCTAATCGGACACCGTCACGCTAGCGGGGTACGAAAGGCCGTTTAAAATAATATGTTCTCGTCGCATCTAGGGAGAGAGAAAAAGGGAATTAGATACGAGAGATTGTTTAGGTAGTAGGTAGTGCGTTATGAATGTGTAATGTCGTCCAAAGCTGTGAAGTGCGTGGTTGTGACCACAGATTCGTGTCTTTTCGGTTGGATTGTATCCTCGAAACGTGGCTGCCGTGAGCTTTTTCGGTTACAGTTCAATAATTTTACACAGGTAACATTAACGCTGATCTTGATGACAGTGGCCTGCTGATTGGAGCTCGTAGATTGGTGGTGCTATAAGTGACGTCCTGTTATGCAGTGTGGTGTTTCAAGATTTTTAGGTTTATGATTTTCAATAATGAACCTTTGGAATCGAGCAAGAAAAAAAATTCTAACCCCCCTCAAAATTTGATGGTTTACGTTTCAAGGTATGTAGAATCCGAAAATGCAATAAAAAAATTCTGTCTGTCCACCGTACGCCGTACTTACCACTTTTCTTAGTTACCATGAAAAAATTTGATGAAATTCGGGTTAGGGGTTCCGTTCGGGGTCTAAGTAGTTGGTCCTCGAAGCTCGGCGTTACTGTCAGTCATCTCTAAGGGGTTCAAAATAGGGGAAATTTTCAGAACGCCGTATCCCGAAAACTTTCGATAGAAAGGTAGGTATGGTTTTTTTTAACGTTATTAATTGAGCTAAACAATTTTTTGAGCCCACCCGGAGCATTGTACGTCCAGCCGTTCGTGTGCACCAAAAAGCTTCGTCAACACGATCTTGAATCAAACTGTATAAATCCGGCCCGTATATCATCACTAGGGAGCCCCTGATTGTAATCAAGGATGGCTGTATGAAGTCGAGTTGGTTGTTCTGGAATATTATTTAATTTGATAAGTGATGGACTATTGGATTTTGTTGGTAGGTACTTCAGAAACTTGAACAAAAGTTAAAGAATTATTGATGGGTAAATTATTACACAATGGTAAATTATTGCACAACGGAAAATTATTGAACAACGGTAATTATTACATAACGTTAAGTTATTACACAACGGTAAATTATAACAGAACGGTAAATTATTTCACAACGGTTCATCTACCAAGAAGGGGCTGGATTTTGTTGATCGGTACTTTTGTAACTTGAACAACCATTATTTTTTGATTCAGCGTTTTATTCATTTGATTCAGAAATCGTTATGGTTGTGCACTATGTTTAGTGGGGTGGTGTGGTGGTGGGGATTGTTGATCGGAGGGGGGGGGGGGGGTTAAGCTAAATCGATTTTATGGGGTCCATTTGTTAGATCAGTTACTCATATGTATTTCCAGACGATCTGAAATTAGTGAGAGTGATCTATACACCACCATGAGTGACGTCCACTGTAATAAATGCATTACTCTACGGGATGTTTTTGAATTCGTTCATCTCTCACATTCTTCATTCTTCTGGATAACTGATTAGTGTTCCTAAATTTGAGTCAACGTGGGTCAGATTTCAGATATTGTGACGAGAAATTTTGATTTTCAACAAAATGTATCGTATAGGCATAGGCGAACTTAACAGAGGGGCAGGCCTCGAAATAGACGGAAACGGCGGAATACTGCTGTAACCAGTCGCAGCGGTTGAAGGGGCCTGCAGGTGCCCATTGTCTGGAAGTTTTTCTCATTTCCTCCTCGCCATAATGGGCTTTAATTCGCCTGCAAACGTGAGCAGCTGCGGGACTTGGTCGACGAAAGGGGTATCAGAGTTCATTCTACTGAGTAAGATAACGCGGTAGGGGGGGCCCGTGGACCAGGCTCGTCCTCCCACGTCCTATCAGCCCCTGTTTACTGGAAGCCTGAGGTTTATAGTGTTGTCGAGGATAAAGGACAAAGCCCTCGGCGGAGCGTGAGTCCGCTCTGTGTACCTTCATTTAAGTTAGTTCAGCAGAGTTTGAAAACCCAATTTTTCCCCTTCCCTCCCGTTCCATTCGAAATCGAAGTTGAGCTTGATTTTGTTGAAGGGTTGAGGGGATTTCGTTCTGAGCCAACCCGGTGGTTTGGTGTTAGTTAGGAAATGAGGTAAAATTGGTGCAGTCTGTCGTGAAGAGTGAATTTTAGTTTTATTGTACCACTAATTAATCCTTGTAATTGCTTGTGAAATAAAGACCTCACTAGGAGTTCGTCCAAGTGAACCACTAATTAATCCTTGTAATTGCTTGTGAAATAAAGACCTCACTAGGATTTCGTCCAAGTGAACCACTAATTAATCCTTGTAATTGCTTGTGAAATAAAGACCTCACTAGGATTTCGTCCAAGTGAACCACTAATATTAATCCTTGTAATTGCTTGTGAAATAAAGACCTCACTAGGATTTCGTCCAAGTGAAGTGAGTTTTAGTTTTATTGTACCGCTAATTAATCCTTGTAATTGCTTGTGAAATAAAGACCTCACTAGGAGTTCGTCCAAGTGAACCACTAATTAATCCTTGTAATTGCTTGTGAAATAAAGACCTCACTAGGATTTCGTCCAAGTGAACCACTAATTAATCCTTGTAATTGCTTGTGAAATAAAGACCTCACTAGGAGTTCGTCCAAGTGAACTACTAATTAATCCTTGTAATTAATTGCTTGTGAAATAAAGACCTCACTAGGATTTCGTCCAAGTGAACCACTAATTAATCCTTGTAATTGCTTGTGAAATAAAGACCTCACTAGGATTTCGTCCAAGTGAAGTGAATTTTAGTTTTATTGTACCACTAATTAATCCTTGTAATTGCTTAAGAAATAAAGACCTCACTAGGATTTCGTCCAAGTGAAGTGAAGTTATTGTACCACTAATTAATCCTTGTAATTGCTTGTTAAATAAAGACCTTACTAGGATTTCGTCCTAGTGAAGTGAAGTCCAAATTTTCCGTTAAGTGTTATTATACCAGTAAAATGAAATCCCTAAAAGGCGTTTGATGGAATTTTTGGACAAAGCTGGAAATTGTATTGAGATCGTTCACAAAAAATTAAGGCGACTGCTGTATGTATTTTACCATGCTAGGTTTTCCGACGCTAACAATAAGCTTCGACTAATTTTTATGGGATTGGTACAGTCTATTATCCAATGCGGCATTGTTGAATGGTTGGGGGGGGGGGGGGGGGGGGGTACACGACACTCTTGGGTAAAATAAATAATATTCAGCGAGATATATTAACAAGCATCACATGCAAACCACGCTTGTTCCCACTTTTGAATTTGTTCAAAAAATTCGAAATTTTAACCCCCTCCTCGTCAACTATTTCTGAAGTCGCACTTCTCTTGAGCAAATCTTCGCACTTCTTTCGAGTTTTTCGCTTCCAGCTCGAGCGATCTTCACCGACACCAAAAATAAAGAGCATAAAATTGCGCGTTGAATGACCTCAACATACATTTGGCTCAGTGATGCACATCGTTCGGCCAAAAGCGGCCGTTTTTAGCAGCTTGGCGAGACAAAAAAAAACAGTGACTTTAGATGACTAAAAGTCAAAGAATGAAAGTTGTAGAGCGTGAATTTAAATTTAAATTTTTTCAAATGTTGTATTCCTACCTATATGACCGATTTTCGATTTTCCGCCTAAGTTATATCCCTAGAGTTCACCCGAGGTCGGTCCATGATTGGATTACTCATCGTGTAGTTCAACGTACTGTAATGCCTACCCGGCCTATGAAGGGTAAAAGTTTCTCTCGTGAAAAGCTCACGAATACTGAAAAAAAAAAAAAAAAAACCGCAGTAGGCCCCCGGAATAGAAACTTTTCAATTATCCTGCAATCGAAAGTCACGAGAAAAGAATTTACTTTTGGGGCTTCCGCATTCATTTTGGCCGCGCGGGAGGGTTTTCCTTTACGAAAAAGAAGAAAAATGTTTCCGCCTTCTAATGGAACGTGGGGGCCGCGCGTAATAAGTATGAAAAGACGTCTTCGGAATGCCAAAATGAAGGCTATGCGAATCTGTACTGAGCTACTTCCTGTCAGAAAATGGATGAGGGGGGGAGACTTCGTTTCGAACGCGAGGGCGAAAATGGATTTTCTGATCAGGTAGCAATACCAGAGGAACGGAGAAAACTTCATTTATGCCAGCGGAAAGCGAGAAACGTGTGAATGGGACCGAATTTGTGAATGATACGTGTGAGATTCGCCGGGCCTTATTTCATATGCGAACATAAAGGAGTCGGATGCTGCGTATCCGTTTTCGGAATTTTCTATTCGAGACGAGTCGAAGATTTATTCGGAGGTCGGTTCCATCTGTCTGATGGGGTATATTCAGTATTCGCGAATTATAAATAATTGAAACGGATCTGAATTGAGTTTGGATTCATCGTGAATCCGATTTAAATAGCTTTCTTTCGGATTTCAGCCGGGAAGGCGCTGTATTTTTCAGTATTGATGTTCCGTACCCAATACCTTTGAAGTGCGAAACACTACACCGAGCGTATTGTGCGAGAACCAACGGTGAGCTCAAATATTGCAGGTAGTTGTGGGTTGGTCCTAGAAGAAATCGTTAGTCGAATGTGAGTTTCGTCACCGCATCTCCGAGAGCTCCGAATTTGTGTCGATATTTTAAGATTAGTTGGGGGCTGGCCTTCGGATGGGCTTGGGTTGTCGTGTTAACCGCCAGAATACGCTCGGGATAGCTTTGCGTTCTCCAGCAATGGTTCCTACATGTACCTATGCCATTTGCAGATCTGGGCTATCTTGAATAATCAATTCATCGAATTGCGTTGTATGCCTTATGTGGTAAGCCATCTTGCAATGTGGAATAAACACAAAATAAATAAACCTTTAGCTTACCACTAATTTATCAAGTACAAGCTTTTCGCTCAACTTCTGAGCATCATCAGGTAAGTACTCACATAAACTGTGTTTATTACTGTGTTTATTTACTTACCTGATGATGCTCAGAAGTTGAGCGAAAAGTACTTAATAAATTAGTGGTAAGCTAAAGGTTTATTTATTTTGTGTTTATTCCACATTGTATCTTGAATAACATTATGGTGAATCGGTCGAGGTGAGTGTTACATTTTCATAACCGCTAACGACGTTGTTCAGGTGGGGTTCGCGCAGGTAAAGTAAGTTTAGTTAATAGCCATTCAAGGGTCATGAGCTTTAAGTACATTGCCTTATTACAGTCCTCGCGGAAGTGGCTGTCCTCTTGGTTGGAGCAATGAAAAATGTAAATTTTTTGATTCCTTCAAATTTTAGGTCTACGTCTTCGTAAATTTGAATGTGAATTATACGATATATACTCTAAAGCGTAACTCTGTTCTAGGGCGGAATTTAAATTGAAAAAAGTCTGTCCGTTACCATGAACCATAATTATTGAAATTTGGTTTGTAGGTCCCATTTGGGGTATAGTTGGTCCACCTGGGCGTTACTGTCAGTCTAAGGGGTGAACAAAACTTTCAGTAGAAGCGTACGTTTCTTAACGTTTTTAAATTGATCTTGGGCTTGAGCATTTTTTGAGACCACCTGGAGCCGTGTCCGTCCAGTCGTTCGTTTGCACCGAAATGCTCCGTCAACGTGATCGTGGATAAAACGGTATACATTCAGCCCAGATATCATTGCTAGGGAACACCTGATTACAATCACGCATGGCTGAATAAAATCGAGTTGGTTGTTCCGTGATTTTATTTCATTTGGGTTTTGTTGATAGGAACTTTTGTAACGAACAAACGTTATGCTTCATGAATTACAACAAATAATCAATGATGGAATTGTTGAATCCACGGAATATGAATGTACCTTTCATTCCCCGGCCGGCTCCAACACTCGATTTTGGACTTCCCTGGGTGGAGCACGAGGGGTATTGACCTCAGAAAACAGTGATCTACGCAGAAGGGGCATCTGTGCTAGTAAATAGTAAACCGTTGTGTAATAGTTTGCAGTATTTTGGTGTAGCTATGAATCACAGAACGATTGGTTCAGCAGTACGGACACTGCTCATGCGCAAACGCAAATCTGAGGTACCTACTCAATTTCTCACGAATAAGTGGCCCGATTATGCTCAAACAGAAAACAGTGATCTACGCAGAAGGGGTAGGTACCTGTTTCAGGAAATTATTGAACTTTCGTTTAATAATTTGCAGCGTTTTTTCTTGTCCAGTTCCCTCCATAACATGAATCACAATGAATATCAATCATGAAGTGATGGGATGACCAATGACTTCCTTTATTGGAATTATTTAATTAAGAAAGAAGTTCCGATCTAGGGTCCGAGTCCTAATCGTGAGGAATCTTCAATAAATGATATTAACACGAACGATTGGTATTTGTATCAGAGCTCTATAAAGGTGATATACTATTATTATATTGTAATTGCCATTTAATTACTATTATTATTGTATACAGCATTATTCGCCATTGTAGAGTTATGATGTACTAATTCCGTCTGCAAGTCTTTTGGTCATCCCGTCACTTCATCATTAATATATACTTCTATTAGACATGTGTACGACAACAAATAATATCTGCGTGCACTATCTAACTTCTAGTTTTGTAAGAATTGTCAGTCACTGTCAGAAACAGTAAAAGTCCACCTACATCCTTATCTTTGTTATTTATTTTGTAAATCACACAAATGGGGTTCTGGTCTTGAACGAAACGTCGTGAAAATTAAACACTATAGCCAAGATAGCCATTAACCTGCCCATAAGTACAAGACTAGTAATCTTATGACCAAATATATGACCATTGTATGTGTATATTAATATATATACTCGTATGTATGTATTATATTTGTTTTTTCTAAACTGAAGGAGCGGAAGAAGGGTTCAAGTTGATGGACAGTTTTCAAAAAAGTGAAAAATGAGCGAGTTGAAATCAAGAATCTCTCTTTTCGCTTTCGGAGCATTAATTTTTCTGAAGACTCAATTACAGCCTCTTTCTCGCTCCCCTTTATCTGATCATCTCCGGGAGGAAAAAATGAGTGAAATTTTAATTAAATTGTCTGACAAAAGGAAGATGAAGCGTTTTGAAGAGCCCCGGGAGGGTCAGGTAACCGACGGGGCCGTTCGGAGGGAAAAACATCCGATTCCCTGAAATAATAGGACTTGTTAATTAACTCGGAAACGTTTGACGTGCTGCAAACGGGGCTTATTTCCTGTGGCTGCTTGTATACTCGAAACGTGGAGACTTCAAGTGGGGGCTGGCGAATGTTCTTTAATTTTATTATGTGTGCAGTAAGTACAAATGTTAGGAGTCGGTATTTGGCCCTTTCTCCCACATTAGGTACTCTGAAATATTGAACACGATGAATTAAAAGTGAAAATAAAAATGCATATACCTACGTAGGAATAATACTTGTTTGGATCTTCGGAAAAAACCGAGTTTCAATCATGCATCGAAGTCCGTGACGTCAGCTATTTTTGATTAATTCCTTCGGTTCTTTACCGCCAACAACTAAATGTTGACTCTATTTGCTGAGAGAAAAATTATTGTTTTACGTTCCAGCTCCGCTGAAAACAGTGTTAGCGAATTTTCAATCAAAATCATTTTCATCGAAACATAATAAAAGGTTTGATTCAAGAATCTTCATAAAATGTCTGGTTATAGCATTTCCAAATGAAATTTAAGGTTATTTTTTAAATTACAAAATAACATTTTCGGAAAAACTTGGAACCAGCTGGAAAAAATTACTTATCGGTCTCAGAATTCTCAGGATGGAATCTGCTTCATTTAAAAAACAACATAGACCGCTTTTGTGGCCCATATAAATAGCCCATTCTGAGTAATTTTTGTTTGAAACTCAATAATTTCTGATAGATGTTATTGTGCAATATGCTTTTGGCGATTGGAATTGCTCACTTTCAACCCACTTCTGTACACACATATTTTGATGGTTTTTTATTATTGTTTTTTTCTCCCCCTAAATCATTTGTACCGCTACATGTTAAAATCAGCTCACTTAATACCTACCAAAATTCGCTTAGATGGTCATGCTGCATCCTCTTTTTTTTATATTTCTGGACGTGATCCAAATTGATAATCAACTAGTAAATTATTTGAACTTTGAATCGCTGTACATTGCAGACGAAAGCGTTTTGAATCTAAGTAAGCCTTTGCCTTAAGTCCCTAAAGAGAAAAGAGTGTCACTCGCATGAGGCGCCTCGGTTGATTGATTGCCTCCCGCCATTGATGGACTGATTGATTGATCGATTGGTGTTCTGCTCGCAGGAGACGGCTACTGTGATGGGGAAGACGGGGACCGACCCTCGTGCCCTCCCCCGTCCTACGTCAGACAAGGAGTCAGCCCGACGAGGCAGGCGTCCCCTTACCCGCTGGGTGAGTACCTAATCCAGAAAAATCAATAAAATCGAAATTGAGTGACGTTCAACTGACAGTGGAATACGTCGGGGAAATGCAAAATAGGATCTTTATAATTTATTCAGGTTTCATCCGATTGTCTTGGCGTCAGGCGTCGAATTTAATCATATTTGTTTTGAATTGAATTTGCTTATATTATGACACCAGGGTATATACGAACCTGGAAAACCTGGAAAAGTCAGGGAGTTGTAGTAGAAAGGACGAAAATCAGGGAAATGTCGTCAAACAGACGTCAGTGCACCTACCTTGGTCATAGTGGGAGAATTAAAATAGGTGTAACAAGATGGTGACTTCGTTACTTGCTGTGTGGTTTAGCATTCTTTTCTGATGGATCACGAGCAACATGGAGCTAGAAGGGTTCCCTAAAGCTGTACAGTGTCTTGGAAACAGGTCTGCAAGAAGACAGGAATCGATTTTTCAGCTCATTTCCGATCGAAAATATATCGGAGAAATTTTCTTTGTAAACCCTTAGTTTGTTGTTTTCGGCATTTTCATTTACTTATTTGTTCGTAAATCACGTTTTTCCGTATAAATCAGACTACTACGCCCATTTTGAAAATTACTACTAAAAAATCGGTGACTAGAAAATCTACTATTGAAAAGCTCCTAAATTTCCTTTCAGAATATGCTAATCTGTATAATTTTTGATGGTGTGAACACCTGAAATACGAGTTTAGCTAATCTCAGAAAATTCTAAACACTTACGAAAAAAACGCTCCAGCTCAGAGAGGGTTTCCAGCTCCAGGATCTCAGGTTTCTAACGGTGTGGTTATTTTTAATTTTATGTACCTACTAATTTATTGAGAGAGAAAATTGAGTTTGAGCCATACAGCATGGGTTTTCTGAGGGAATCGAGTCTTTTAGCGTGATATACGACTCTACTTGACGAAGCCTAGACTTGGGAAATTAGGTATCCTTTTTCCACATAATTTTAGACGCTGAGTCGAATGGTGACACTCGTGATTCATTCTGACTGGTCCAAAAATGCACAATTTTGCTCGGACACTCAATTTCTCATCAGTCGGAATGATTCAGGAATGTCACCATTCGACTCAGCGTCTAAAATTATGTGGAAAACGATGTCTAACTTCTCTAGTCATGGTTTGCTCGATTAACAACAACCCCCCTCCCTCCCCACGTTTTTATTGTATTCAAACGCAATATTCTCACTCAGTTGGTGCAGTCAAATGACAATTGGCCGTACCGTTGGAAAGCTGAAGAAGTTTTCTCTTATGTCTCTTGTGGAAAGAAAGAAGTTTTCTCTTATCCCGCGGACAAGTGGCATTTGGTTTGCCCTCTCTGAGCTGGAGCGTTATGGTCAGTTTTATGTGCAGTAAACGTTATTTATGAGAAGAAAATGAAAATGCCGAAAAACACGAAAACTAAATTTTAAAAGAAAATCACTCTGAGATATTAGCCATCGGAAATGACCTGAAAAATCGATTCCTGGCTTCTTGCAGACCTGTTTCCGAGGCGGGGGCATCCGCTTTGGACCAGCTTTTTGAGAAGACGAACACTAGACCAGTTTTCGCTACCAATTTGGACCAGCAGATGCCCTTGGCATCCATTTTGGGCCAGCTTTGATACCAGCATTTCCTTCCCATTTTCTGCAGGCTGAGGACTGCCAGCGCATTATGCTCAGGCATGGTTAAAATGCTGGTTCTTCATAGAAAGATGATGTCTCGTTAAAAGCCAGAAAAATGTATTACGCAGTCGGAGCCAAATTATAACTTAATGAAGTAGGACATGATTGCGCGATCTTCACAGTATTTACTCAAAAAGCTTCGTGCAATGCTGCGTACATAGTTCTTGATAATATCGTTACGCTGTACTTTTTTGTTTCCTTCTTCCTTAAATCCAGTTCAATGTCAGAAATGTTTTAGTTTGAAATTCCTTCAAATCATTAATAACTGTGCGCCTGTTCGGATGGGCAGAATAGAACAGTGAATTAAATTTCGAGTGGGACGAACATCTGTAACACCATCATATCGAATGGACCTTAGTTATAATGGGATGATCCTGAGATGGCACCTTGTGATCCGAAACTTCACTGAACGCAGTGTACTGATGCTCATCTCAGGAATTCAAACTTGTCCGATGGTTGTTGACAAAGGCCCTGTTCCTCGGGATCCAAGGAATTATGTTCTCTGTTTTCAAAATGGAGGATTTCTCTTTGAGTGGGGAGCTCCTGAGGAGGACTCCCATGTAGCTGCCGAGCTCTAACGATCCATCGGTGATTTGGTTATTAATATAAGCCGGCTATTGTTATGAATCGCGCCGGCCTCGAGCCTGTAATTTGAGAATTTGCTGGTTCCCTTTGTTTTATGGGCGCATCCGCTTGTCGATTTTACCTCGTGAATCTTGTTCGTAGCGACTGGCTTTCAAATTCTCACGTGGAAATGTTGAATTCAGTTTGCACAATGGGTTATTCCGGTTGTTCAAAAAATAAGAATAAAATTTAAAAAATAAACTCAGGTCACATGGAGTAAGATTTAGTTGGGTAGGTTCATTCAGAAGTGGAAATTCAAATACCTGCCTGGATTTATCGAATTAATTCATTCAACGTTCATTCAGAATTTTATTTATGATTTATTAATTGTAAATAACTCGAACGTAGGTATATAGGTTGGACATCGGACAAACGCAACAAGTACTTTTCGTTTGCGCATGCGCAGACGAAAGTTATAATCTGATCTTGACGGAATGCGTTTGAGGCCATCCAACACCTCACTTCCACCTGTCTTCCAAATTTTCGCCGCTTTACGATGATTTGCAGGGTAGTTATGGGCGCTGCGAGGATCTGACGCTTGCGCATGCGCAGAAGAAAGTTAAGGTACGATTTCAGTGATTTTGATAAGGGACCATCTGCGATTCAGCTTGCGTGTACCCCTCAATATTTCAGCTATCCACGACTATTTTTCGCATAGTTAGAAGCGTTACAAGGAAATGCCCAACGTTTCATGTTCGCGCATGCGCAGACGAAAGTTACTGTACGATTCCAATGAAATTCATGTGTAACTATCGAAGTATTATTCCTGACCGACCCTCCCAGTTTGAACTCGTTTAGACTATATTCAAGTAGTTATGAGCGTTTCGAGTATTTCACGTTTGCGCATTCGCAGACGGCAGTTACTGTACGTTTTCAATGGTTTTCGTATAGTACCGTCGGTGACCCAACCCGCACCTACCCTCCGAATTTCAGCCCATTTCGACCATTATTTCGGGTAGTTATGGGCGTTACAAGGAATTGACCATAGACAGACACGGAACGACAAATGTTCCTTGATGTCTGAAACGCAAAATGGTAGTGGAAGTTTTCATTTGGAGGACATAATTTTCATTTTCCTCAGTCACGAACCCAAGGCTTCCCTACCTTTGGTAGTGAGGAAGCCAAAAAAAAAACAAAAGAAAAAAAAGCGGACGCAGAGATATTTCACTGCCTCCTCAAGTTTCACAAACGCGCACTATCGGGGACTTTAAGACGGAATAAACGAGAGATGGAAATATAAAATAGCGGAAGTTTCCCCTAACGTTACTTGACCATTCTTGAACGATAATGTAACGCTGATCGGATAATACCTTATAAATTTTACCCACGCACTACCACGCACATAGAGTAGGACTCACGCTTTTTCAACATCCGATATCTTTATTTCGCATTTTCTTCCTTATTATTACACAATTATCACCTTCTCTCACACTAAACGTCCTTTTCACAGGTGCTTTTATTTTTATTTTTATTTTTATTTTTTATTTTCAGAAATATTACAAAGTAAGTACATTGGTCAGTAACTACAGTGCTACTCTCCTATTGGAGTGAGGCTCGTGCTGAGGAGTAGTTGAAGTAAAAATTATATAAAACAAAACTCATCGGTCCGTGACGCCACATGAAAGAGTAAAATAAAAGTAAAATAGTTTTGTATTATAATAGTGATACCTATCTGTATGTAAGGAGAAAATAAATGTAATCTGTAGTAAATGGTTTGAGAGCGTCGCGCGCCGCACAGAAGGAAATTGCAAACGTACCTACATGTATTTTATGTGGAGTGATTATACAAGAAGTCCTAAGTATTACGTTTTGATCAATAATATTTTTTATTTTAGCTTTAAATGAATTGTGTGTGGTCTTTTGTCGTCTTAACTCTAAGGGTAGTGAATTGTAAAGCTGAGGTCCTCTGAAGGCATATGACATCTGCCCACACTCAGTTTTGCGGAAGGGGATTTGCACGTAATTTTGGTCCCTTGATCTTGTTCGCCCTTCGCCCAGAAGAATAATTTGGAGCTCATATTTATCTTTGACAATTTCAGTAACAGTTTTTCTGTCCCTCAGCTCTCGTAAAGTTAATAACTAGAACTCCTTGAACAGCTCCACGGTGGGGTACTTTTATAGCACCCCCTCAAAATTGTTTTCTTTTACGTTTCATGGTGCGTAGATTCCAAAAATGCAATATCCGTCCGCCGTATACCGTATCAAGCACATCTGCTTCATTTTCGCTTTAAAAAATTCGTTCTTCCGCACACAGGCTTCATCATTTTTTATGAGTCAAAAACCTGGGAAATTTTCTGAAATCACCATAAATTTGTATAATAACACCAGAAGTAGGTGAAAACAAACAGGTAAATCAAAACAAATTATTATTGGCACTGTCAGTGATCAAAGGTAAGTAATTTTGTTTAAAAAAAAATTTTTTAAAAATCGTGTTTTTGGGGGTCAAAATTGGTGGAAACCATAAAAATAACTATTTCAGTTATTGCACATGAAAGAAACAATGAATAAAGAGCCAGCATTTCTGTATAGTAGGTATGTCAAGTAGAATAATAAACCCATGTGACAAGGACTTCGCAGCGTTTTATTATTTAGCTTTTGGACCGTCAACACAGAGTCCATTGGTCATTGGTGCAA